>VWPU01017867.1:0-90932 GCA_013398955.1 Callaeas wilsoni | reverse complement strand
GCTTACACAGCAAAGGAAAAGTTCTCACAGAATGAATGCAAGAAGAGAAAATTTCCCTGCTAACAGCATTTCAGCATCCACACGTGTCCCTCCCGCCATGCGTGTCCCTCCTCCAGCGCGTGTCCCTCCCGCCGCGCGTCCCTCCCGCCCCGCGTGTCCCTGCCGCGCCAGCCCCCGGCAGCCCTGGGCTGTGCTGGGGGCTGGTTCCAGGCTCCGTTTCCCTCTCCTGCAGCTGGCTGAGCTCCGGGGGGTGCCCCGAGGCCTCTACGACGGCCCGGTGTGCGAGGTGTCGGTGACGCCCAAAACGGTCACGCCAGCGTCCTCAGCCAAGACCTCTCCTGCCAAACAGCAGGCACCTCCCGTGAGGAACCTGCACCAGTCCGGCTTCAGCTTGTCTGGTACGTCATTTTGGGAATGATCTTTTGCTGAGGGATTGATCGATTGCTGAGTGATTGATTTATTGCTGAGTGATTGATTGCTGAGTGATTTATCGCACTGAGGTCGCGGCTGGTTTGTGCTCCCATGCTCTGAGTTCGTTCTGCTGGGATAGGGGTGGAATGAGAGAGCCTGTGGGGGGATTTTAGCTGGGAGCTTTTCCCTTTAGGGAGGAAGAAGAGCAGTACAGGAGCTGTCCTAAATTCCTGTTCTCACAACGTCACACGAATGCTGAGCACCCCAGCATGTTCTGGGCTCTCATGCTCTGAGTTCATTCTGCTGGGATAGGGGTGGAATGAGAGAGCCTGTGGGGGGATTTTAGCTGGGAGCTATTCCCTTTAGGGAAGAAGAAGAGCAGTACAGGAGCTGTCCTAAATTCCTGTTTCTTCTCATGATGTCACATGAATTCTGAGCACCCCAGTGAGTTCATTCTGCTGGAATAGGGGTGGAATAAGAGAGCCTGTGGGGGGATTTTAGCTGGGAGCTTTTCCCTTTAGGGAGGAAGAAGAGCAGTACAGGAGCTGTCCTAAATTCCTGTTTCTTCTCAGGATGTCACATGAATGCTGAGCACCCCAGTGAGTTCTGGGCTCGGTCCTCAGCTGGGTGTCTGGAGAGGGTAGATCATGGAATCCTGGAATGGTTTGGGTGGGAAGAGACCTTAAAGCCCATCCAGTCCCACCCCCTGCCATGGCAGGGACACCCCCCACTGTCCCAGGGTGCTCCAAGCCCTGCCCAGCCTGGCCTTGGACACTTCCAAGGATGGAGCAGCCACAGCTGCTCTGAGAATTCCATCCCAGCCCCTCACTACCCTCACAGGGAGGAATTTCCTCGCAGTATCTCATCTAACCCTCCCCTCCTTCAGCTTAAGACCACTCCAGTTGTGTTTAGAAGTGTGAATTTTCTGGTTTTAAGAGGCTATAGCAAAAACCCCTTTTTTTTAAGACGGCACAAACTTGAGGAGAGCTCTGTCACCTGAGACCAGCTGTGGATCTGGGATGTGGCAGTTTTGATTTCTCAGCTGGTGTTCCAGTGCAGGAAGGGCATAGAAAGGGATGGGAACGCTGGCTAAGGGATAATCATTCATCCAGCTCTCACCTCTGCAGGGCTGGGTGCTTCAGGTGCTCAGGGCAGAGACAATATTAATGCAGAACAGCTTTCAGCAGAATTAAGGCAATGGGGGCGAGTGAAGGCTTTTCCTGCAAATACAGAATCACAGAGTGGTTTAGGCTGGAAAAGCCCTCTAAGATCACATCCAACCGTCGAGGCAGCACCCAGTGCCACACCCCCAGGGATTTTGAAGCCTGGCAGAGGTGGTGACTCCTCCTGTCTCTCCCACAGGGGCACAGATCGATGACAACATCCCACGCCGCACGACCCAGCGCATCGTGGCCCCGCCGGGTGGCCGTGCCAACATCACCAGCTTGGGCTAAGGAGCGAGCCCTCCTGTGCCCACCAGGCACACCGGGGGGACTGGGGCACCTGGAGACCCTTCTCGATTCTTTTAGAGCCTGTGACAGTTACTGCGGGCACCCAGTGTGGGGGTGGGCTGAAGTAAAAGCGCCTCTTTCAGTCCCCTCAGGTTCCCTCCTCATCTTCACCAACCCCTCTCACTTCCCCCCCCTCCCCTCAGCCCCTTACACATTTAAAGAAATAAACCTTGTTTTGACACCTCTGACATGAAAGAGTAAATGTAAAGAGGGTATTTGAGATATGTGGCCTCTGTCCCATTGAGCATCTTTCTTTTAATAAAGGAAGGATAAAGTGAATTTCCCGGGAGCTGCCTTTAAGACACACACACACACAAAAAAAAAGGAAATAAATAAAAATAAACGTATAAAAAAAGCTTTTTTTTTTTAATGTCAAGCAGAAGAGTAGTTCAAGGGTTTTAAACTGGATATTCTGTAGAGTTCTGTGTTCCAGCAGAAGTAGCTAGGCAAGCACGGAGGGCAGGAATCCCAGCCTGCCTGTGGCCGTTCTCCACCACCAGCTCTGAGGTCGCTGGATGCTGCCAGGAGAGAGAAACAGGACCCAGCACTAGGAATGACAGAGAACATCACCCCAGCCACCGGGTGAGCCAGAATCCTTGGGGACTTCTGTTCTGTTGGGTTGGTTTTTCTTTGGTTTCTTTTTTCTTTTGGATTTTGCTGCGAATTAGGCCCTTGAGGAAACTTTTTTTTTTTAAAATGTTCGTGTGTGTGTTTTTAATATGTTTGTATCATTGTGTTTACAAAGCCTTATCTGAGAACTGGGAATCTCCCTGTTCTTCCCGAACCTCATCCAAGTCACAGAGTCCCGCCAGTGTCACTGCCACTGCCACCCTGGTACTTCAGGTGTCCCTTAGTTGCATTTTCCAGCCATTTTTTGCCACATAGCTGCAGTAAGGGCATGGAGCAGGTCCATAGGATGAGATCTTCAGTCCATCAGTGCAGAGAGAGGAGCTGGACGCTGTCTGAGCTGCTGGGATGGAGTATGTGGAAGAGTTTGGAGCAGGTAGTTTTTCTTCTGTCCCTGGAGATGGGTATGGACAGGCAGGGGGCTGTGGGCAAAGAGCAACACGTTGCTTGAAAGGTTTGTGTAGCAGAAACCCCCTCCTGGCCATCAAGGAGAGGTTATTCAAAGCTTTGAGGGCTTATCTTTAGCTCTCAAAGGGCAGGCAGGGAGTGGGTGCTGAGCACCTGCGGCAGTTCCAGTCCAGGCCCAGCTGCTGGAGCTGGAGCTGGCCGGGTGCCCAGCAGCTGGGAATCTCACAGGAATGTCGCAGCTGCTGGGCCCTGCAGCAGCCCTGAACAGCCCCTGGGAAGGCCTGGCTGCTCCCCTGGCTGCTCCCCTGGCTGCTCCCCTGCCAGCCCCACGTGCCCCGGGTTTGGTCAGCATCGGTGGTCCTGAAAGGAGTGGAGGAGCCGCAGCTTTGGGACAGGCAGCTGGGGCTGGGGGTGCTCAGCCACCCCGGAGATGGAAGGTCTGGTAGCTCTGGGACTGCAGGCTTCTTGTTTTTGGGAGATGGAGGCTAAACGTGCACCATCAGATGCCCACGCAGGCGTAGCTGGAGGGCTCAGCAGTCCCAAGGACTTGTGTTAGCACAGAGAGCTTTTCTCACCACGGCATTGCCTCCACTGCCCGCCTGCCCTGGCTCTTGGCTGCATCTTCTGCTTCCTCTTCTCCTTGTGCTTTGCCACCTCCATCAACCTTGTTTTTCCATAGTTGTATCTTCTTAAATGGTGTTTACACGTTCTTCTAGGAAAAAACCTATACATACATATATATATATATATATGAAGGCTTTCAAGAAATGAGTACCAAATTTGTTGTTATGAAGTATCAGCCCTGGGATTTGCAAAGCATCTGGAAGCTACTTAGGTACCTAAACCCTCCCAGCTGCAGCACCTACATTCTTTAGGCCCCTCTGAACATAGAAGTTAAGAAAAACTTTGCCATATTCCTCCACATATTTTGCATTTAGGTTCAACTCCTGGGTCTTTTAGTTTTGCATAAAGAGTTTGCACTTTGTTTGTTAAGTAATCCGTGAACTTAATATATATTGCAGCTATTTTCATTTTTTTTATTTTTTTCTTTGTCACCTGTATGTTAAAATCAATTTGAACGAGTTGGGGAGAAAAAAAAAAAAGAATTATGGATCCGTTTCAATTCTACGAAACACTTGCGGCTCTTCAGTATTCACTTAAGTCTTCCTTTTTTTTTTTCCTTCACTGACTCATGATAACTTGTTAAGTTTTGATTTGTTCTTGAAAAGGAAAGAAAAAAAAATCACAAAAAAAAGATTTTTGCAGGCTATGTAAGCATGTTTTTCCTGTGAGAGCTCGTCCGCTTTGTGTCTGTTTAATGAATGTCATATGTAAATGCTTAAAAAAAAGACGATGACTTAATTAATTAATTAACTAACCGCAGTGACTTGAAGCTCTAAAAATAATAAAAGAAAAAGTAGGATTTAATACTAGCTGGATTTAACCCTTGGATTTGTGATTGTGAACCATGAGTGGAGGAGCTGTAAGTGCTAAATCTGATCATGTGTGTAGACGAAGAGGAGTACTGATATTTGACCATTGTCGCAATGGCAAAAACACCCCCCGCCCCAACCCCAAGTCTTGTGTTTTATTCCTTCAGAACTCTGTGTTATATTACCATGGGAACTCCTAATAAAGAAAAAATGTTGTTGTTTCAGCAGGTGCGTCTGTGTCTCGAGGCGCTGGGTGTTGCGTGTCACTGTTCTGGGCCGTGGCCTTCAGCAGGGACCAACAGCCCTGCAAGCCAGGCTGGGGTGGGCTGGTGGGGAGAGGAGCTCTGAGGTGATGGTGACGAGGAACTGATGGGCCACCGAGCCATTTCCTCGAGAAAAGCGAGCTGTGACTGAGGGCACTCTGTTTAAAACAGCATTTGGCAAAGCAGAGAGAGTTGCGTGAAAAATCCTGGCTCTGCATTGCGTGGATCACTGATGGAATGTGAGCAAAAGCCCCTAAAAGTAGCCCTCAGCCCCCCAGCGTGGTTCTGCTTGGACCCTCTGCCAGCCAAGGAACGGGGGAAAAAGCACAGTCATAAATAGGAGGCACAGGCAGCAACTGAGTGGGGAGAGCTGGAGCTGGCTGGAACAGCTCCAGTGGAAATTGGGATGATAGTGCTTGGGATTTACAGCAAAAACACCAGTGGAACTTGGGGTGGTCATAGTTGGGATTTACAGGAAAAACAACAGTGGAACTTAAGATGCTCATAGTTGGGATTTACAGGAAAAACAACAGTGGAACTTAAGATGCTCATAGTTGGGATTTACAGGAAAAATGCCAGTGGAATTTTGGGTGGTCATAGTTGGGATTTACAGGAAAAATGCCAGTGGAACTTTGGGTGGTCATAGCTGGGATTTACAGGAAAAACCAGCGGAACTTTGGGTGGTCATAGCTGGGATTTACAGCAAAAACACCAGTGGAACTTGGGGTGGTCATAGTTGGGATTTATGGGAAAAACACCAGTGGACCTTTGGGTGCTCATAGCTGGGATTTACAGGACAAACACCAGTGGAACTTTGGGTGGTCATAGCTGGGATTTACAGGAAAAACCAGCGGAACTTTGGGTGGTCATCGCTGGGCTTTACAGCAAAAACACCAGTGGAACCTGGGGCGGTGGTGGTTGGGTTTTACAGGAAAAATGCCGGTGGAACTGGGGATGGTGTGGTTGGGTTTCACTGTCGCAGGGACAGCCAAGCATCCCTGTCAGCTGCTGAGTGTTCATGCTGCATCCCTACAGCCACCAGCTCAGCCCTCTGGGGGATGTCCCCCCAGATCTGGAGTTTGTGACTGACTCTGTGAGGAGGTTTAGCTCTTGTTCCTCATCTGAACGAACCCAAATGTTGGAGAACTCTGTGAAATGCGCTGAGTTTCCTCCACACAGCTTTAAACCTGGCACCCCATAGAGTGGGAAGTTTGAAGAGGGTTTTTCCTTATTATCTACTGGGAAGTGTCAATGGTCATCCCCTGGTAAAGAGACCTCTGGTTAACATCGGGATCCTGGCTCTGGCACCAGGGACTTGCAGATATTTGGCTACTGGCAGCTTAAATTAGATATTAGCACCTGTGCAGTCAGGTCCCACGGAGCAGGGTTGGTGGGTAGCTGTATATAAGATTTACCAGCTAATCCCAGCAATAACATCCCAGTGAAAGATGCATTCAGCCTGAAGCACAGGTAGTTAACACACACCTGCAGAGCCTCCATTTGGTTTCATTCTATCTTTAATTTCCTCCTCCAGCACCTGAACTGGAACAAAAGAAACCTCTTCCTGAGGAACTAAATGCCAGGGACTCCGTGAAGCTTTTGGAACTGGCCGAGTAGAGAAGGTTTTGAGGTCAGGAAGAATTGCCAACAGCCAGATCTAAACCCAAGATGTGCTGAGGGACCGAGGCAGGGAGGAAGTTCAGGAGGATATTGGGGTCAGTGGGGCAGCCCTGGTTTGCTTCTGCACAGGAGCACAGGAATCCTTGGATTCGGTCAGCCCCTGCACCCAGGTAATTCCTGATCCGGCAGCCCACAGCTCGTTAATAGGTGCTAATTCGGTTCTCTGCCGGCCCATTGTGCAAGGCCCAAATTAGATCTAATCTGACTTTAACATCAGTGGAGAATTCTGTGGCTGAAAGGAGAAGAAACAAAGTAGGTGATGGATGTGACTGACCTGGAACAGGAGCTGTCAGCTCCCAGGAGAGGGAGGTTATCAGACATGAGGACAGTGCAGCCTGATTTATCCCTTGGTGGCACAGCAATAAATGTCACTGTACTGCAGAAGCTTTAGAACCCGTTTTCCTCCTCTTTTAGCCCCAAATTTGCCGGTTTTCCCTAGTGCCATCAGGTGGCAGCAGGACATGGGGAAATGTAAAGGCCCAGCTCCCTCGAGGCACACGGATCATCTCGGGAATGATTTAGGATGTAATAAATGTGGAACATGCACAGGGCTTGTAATTACTGTGACGTGACATACACATACATCCTCTCGGTTAAATTAATGTATTGGAGGGTATTTCAATGTTAAAGAGACATGAATCACCTGAGTGTGTTCTCTTCTTGTTAAAGCCTGACAGGACACTTGTCTCAGATCAGATACGGAGCAAGTTATAAACGTTACCCATCAGATACAGAGCAAGTTATAAACGTTACCCATCTATTTATTGCATTAAAGAACCCCCAGAGAGAGAGAAACCCCAGCTCTCCAAGAGAGCTGGAGAAGGACTTTTGACGAGGCCCTGGAGTGCCAGGACAAGGGGGAATGGCTTCCCACTGCCAGAGGGTGGGGATAGGTGGGATATTGGGAAGAAATTCCTCCCTGGGAGGGTGGCGAGGGGCTGGGATGGAATTCCCAGAGAAGCTGTGGTTGCCCCTGGATCCCTGGAAGTGTCCAAGGCCAGGCTGGACAGAGCTTGGGGCACCCTGGGATAAGGGGAGGTGTCCCTGCCCATGGCAAGGGTGGGACAAAGTTCCCTTCATTAAAGAGATACAGTAAGCAATTAGAGGAAATGATTTTTTCTCCCCTATAACCCAGGCCAGAGGAGGTGCCCTCTGCTCACTCCTGGAAGCTGTGACTGACTTCTAGCCCTGGCACCCCTGCTCTGGATTTACCACTCTGTGCTTGAATGTGTTGTTCTTTCCACAAGCATTTTTTTTGACCATTAACCACTAAAACTTGGCGGGTGCCTCCCAGTGCTGACTTGCGAAGCCTCAAGTGGCAGGAAATCCCTTGGTAATTTATTCCACGGATTAATCATCTTCATGGCTCATTTTTCTCCCTGCTTCTGGCCTGAACTGGCCTGCCTTGCATCTCTCTGCCATCACTTCTTGTTCTGCATTCCCACAATAAAAGGAAGGTTCCCCTGGGGTGTGTGGGGCTGTTCTCGGGGATCTGTTGGAACCTGGGGCTCATCTCTGGAGCCATCCTTCCCCCACCCCCTGGGGCTGTGTCCCACGGAATGACGAGAGCAACAGAGCTGCGACTGGTATCAGGGAGCCAGGGACTGGTTTGAGCTGGAAGGGACCTCAAAACCCACCCAATTCCATGGCAGAGACATGGCAGGGACACCTCCCACTGTCCCAGGGTGCTCCAGCCTGGCCTCAGGCACCTCCAGGGATCCAGGGGCAGCCACAGCTTCTCTGGGAATTCCATCCCAGCCCCTCCCCACCCTCACAGCCAGGAATTCCTTCCCAATATCCCATCCATCCCTGCCCTCTGGCAGTGGGAAGCCATTCCCTGTGTCCTGTCCCTCCATCCCTCGTCCCCAGTCCCTCTCCAGCTCTCCTGGGGGCCCTTTAGGCTCTGGAAGGGGCTCTGAGCTCTCCCTGGCGCCCCTTTAGGCCCTGGAAGGGGCGCTGAGCTCTCCCTGGAGCTTTCCCTTCTCCAGGTGAGCACCCCCAGCTCTCTCAGCCTGGCTCCAGAGCAGAGCAGGAGCTGCTCATTAAATCCACCTGGTATTTGCTCCTCTCATTTCCACAGGAGGGCACCAGATACCCAGGTTTAAATCGAGTTTTTGTTCCTTTCCTGAGGCTCCCGTTCTCCCTCCCTGTTCGCATCACTTCCTCCCCAAAGCACGCAGGCCTTTGCATTTTTGTGTAATGCTTTTCGACATCAAACCCTGCCATATTTCACATTATCCTGGATTAGATAAATGCTGGTTCATGCCTCTCTCAAATAACCTCGTCCCCCCCGCCCCAAATCAAGATTGGCCGTAAGTATAACAGGGAATCATCGGTTTTTCACAGCATTTTTGAGTATATGCACAGAACTCTGCAGCAAGTTTTACAAGTGATTGTCCCCACCAAAGCCCATCAGAGCCACTCCCACAGGGTTTTCTACAGATTCTTGCAAGATTTTTGTTGCAAAACAGTCCAAGGAAGGTGAAAGCAGCTGCAGCCCTCTCCCTTAATGGCATCAAGCAAGGAGGAAAATGTCCTGGTTTATTTATAAATATTCCTGGGGCTTTTTTTTTTTCTTTTCCCTGCAGGACAAAGACAAATGGACCATGGGAGAGGTGGAGAGAGGAGGTGGATGTCACCTCGGTGTTTCTGGAACAGGGAGGACAGGCCAGGTGCCAGCTCAAACAGCAGCTGGGACCTGGGCTGGCACTGGGTGACATTGAGCTGTCACAGCCCTAAGCAGCACTCAGGCTCCCAGCTCTGAATCCCTGGCAATTCCCAGGAATGGCTCCTTTTGGGTGGTACCTGAAGGAGCAGGCACGTCACGGGCTGTGAGGTGTCCTCCCTCTCCAGGCCTTTTCACATCTCCCCTTGGTTAGAGGGAAATGGTCCCAGAGGATCAGGCAAGGCTGAGACCCAAATTATCCATGGATTGGCCCAAGCTCTCGAAACCCCTATGATTTGCTCCCCTCTGATTCCCTGCCCTCTCTAAAGCCTGGCTGGTGGTAGAGGATCGAGCTTTCCCAGGCTCTGGGGTAGTGGTGGAATGAAATAATATCCCACATTTGTGCTTTAATCCAGTTTTGTTTTGTGCTTTAATCCAGTTCTGCTTTGTCCTTTCCTCCGACAATTTGGAGAAGCCTCACTGGTGGGTGCAGGGGGGACCCCATGGGGGATGTGACCAGGGCTTAGCAGTCAGTTTAAAATCTCCTGGGATTTTATAGTGTAAAAAACAGTGAAAAAACTCTCACAGGTCAGGCACGGAGATGAGCCCTTCTAGCATGGAGGCTTGGAGGGATCAGCATTCATATTCCAACCTCTGTCCTCTAATTTGGGACACCTCCCACTGTCCCAGGCTGCTCCAAACCCCATCCAAGCTGGCCTTGGACACCTCCAGGGATCCAGGGGCAGCCACAGCTGCTCTGGGAATTCCAGCCCAGCCCCTCCCCACCCTCCCAGTGTACCCGAGGTTGTGTCCCTGCAGTGGACGTTGTTCATCCTTCCAGTGTGCCAGGGAGGGATCTGTTTGTTTGCAGCAGACTTTTCACAGCACCTGAATTCATCCATCCCTCCCAAAATAACGCTGGAGGCACGTGAATAAAGATGTTCCAGGTTGCCATGGATGAGACTTAGCAGCCCGGTGAGAACTTTGTTCGCTTGTGCTTTTCTGGCAAAAACCCTCAATCAGTGCCAGCAGCAAAGTTTTTCTGGAAGAGGGATGGAAAAGAATGAGGGATTGTCTTTACAAATAAACTGCGGCCTGCCGGGAGATAAAAACCAGCACTGAGAGATAAAAGAAACAATGGGAAGGGTTCCACTGACTGATGAATGCAAAGAGAGATTTACCTTTATCAGTAAACTGTAGGTCTGCTAATAAATGAAATTGAATATCAAAAGATGAAAGAAACAATGAGGAGAACCATAAATTCCATAGGAATTAAAAAAACGCAAGGGGGGTATACATTAGAAGGGAATCTTAGGAATTAGGCGTTCTGGGAAGTCTGTACCTCTCAAGTACCTCAGCCAATGGGGAAAGAGAGAGGGAAAATGCGGTCGGGAAATTAGGATAAAAAGGAGGCTGAGTCCTCCAGAAATTGGAGAGACCCCAGGGGAATGCCCCATGGCCTCTCCCTTTACTCAAATAAAATAACGAGACTCCTCTGTCTCCTTTTTGGACATCAGCCTCTGGTGTTGGTGGATTAATTTTCCTGACACCCATTTTCCCGAGTTCCTGTGGCACCACTTTCTCCTCCCAGATCCTCTTCCCCGGCTTTGCTTCCAGACCCTTCCCATTCCCTTGGCCTTATATTTCTCTACACTTCTAGAAAACTGACTCTCTTCTGCTTTCAGCGTTACTCTGTCAGGGCCCCATCATAGAATAATCACAGAGAAAAATATCTTTTCAGCCTGGTTTTTCAGTACTTAGTTCAGGCACTGCTGCCTAGGGGCCTGCACTGAGGCAGCTGAATTTAATTCTCCTCCCAGATCCTCTTCCCCGGCTTTGCTTCCAGACCACCACAAGATGGCAAAACTGCCCCGGACATCCCAGGGGCTACAGCACAGGTGGCCTGGCCCGTTTGCTGTTTGCCACCTGCCTCCACAGACCCCAGATTGTATTTTTATACCCGGCTTTCAGCAAAATAAATGTCCCCAGGGAGGGGAGCAGGGATTCTGGAGTGTTTGGGCACCATCCCTTGGCAGCACCAGGGGCATATGGTTCTCGGGAGCCCTCAGAAACCCTGCAATATGCCCAGATCCATATGGAAATAGAGCCTGGGATGAGATTTATATTCAGATATTTCCTGGGGAGACACTGCAGGCGTGTCGTAAGTGAAAGAACAACGCAACCAAGCCTTGTAATTTAATTTAACTGCCTCTCTTTGGGGTACGTGCCCCGCATTCAGAATCAGGCAGCTGAATTCCCAATCAAATGTTCCTTGGGCATAACAGCAGAGTGTAAGGCATGGAAGGGCCTGAAAATAGCTTGCTAACAGCCCCAAGGAACCTGTGCTTTTGGCAAAAGGAGGAGGCAATTTATGGGTCTGGGCTCTGCGCTCATAAATAAGTACATGTTCGTGTTCCTCTGCATTGGCAGGGCTTTGGCTGCTCAGATTCTCTGCAATTCCTCATGCACTCTATAAATTCTCATACAGCTCCTCGGGAAGTCGATGGGAATGCACAGACTTTTTGGGGATGTGAATTTACCCTGCTTGAACTGGCACGAGTTCTCTGTCTGTACCTTGTGAGGAAATTCTTCCTGCCCTGGGTATTCCAAACCCGCTTCTGCCTCACCAGCCCGAGCCCACACAGGCTGCTCGTTTTACTGAACCTGCTAGAAAAACTGTTTTCCCTAAAAGAAACAGCAGCAAACAAAAATTTTAGCTTCTTGCCTTCGTATTTTGTGATATCTGGTAGCAGCAAAAGGCCTTTTTGAAGTAGATAAAGAGTAATGGAGTAACTGAAGTAGATAAATAATCTGGAGTGGAGAAAAAATAGGAAAAACAGCAGAAACACTTTGAATTTGGTGATTAAATTCAGCTGCCTCAGTGCAGGCCCCTAGGCAGCAGTGCCTGAACTAAGTACTGAAAAACCAGGCTGAAAAGATATTTTTCTCTGTGATTATTCTATGATGGGGCCCTGACAGAGTAACGCTGAAAGCAGAAGAGAGTCAGTTTTCTAGAAGTGTAGAGAAATATAAGGCCAAGGGAATAGGGAGAAGAATAATAACAATAATAAAGATAATGATCACAGAAGGGTTAATTTTGGGAGGAGTCACTGGTGCTGTCACAATAGTAATAATAACAGTGAAGAGTAATAGCAATAATAATAATAACAATCCCCAAATAGACCCCATCCATCTCTGAAATGGATCTCCTTCAGGATTTTTGAGAAAACCCTGTTTCTTGCAGGTCAGCTGACACACTGGGTAATAAAATATGCGAGGAAAAGGCAGGTTTTTATAAAAACCCACCACATGTTCAAAAGCCCACAACGGGTGTGAGAACTTCAAAGCTTGAATGCAAACAAAATCTTGGGGGTTTTTTTGGTGAGTATTTTAGGGATGGGCTGCTGGTTGCAATGCTGGCTGTATTCTCCCTGCACACCAGGACATCTCTTTCGGAAATTCCTGTTTTCCAAAGGGGAGCAGCTCCCCCCGAGACCCCTTTTACATGGTCCCATTGGAGTTCAGGGATGGGATACTGCTGCACTGGGCATCCTCAAACTGTAAAAAGCCAGTGCAAGAAGTTCTCTTTTCCAAAATAGCTGATTTTCTCTGATTTTTAGAATTGAAACTAAATTTAAAAAACATTAGGAGGGGTTCGGTGTCATTTGCTTTTGGGGCAATAATTAACAATTAGTGCTACCTGGCTTTAACAATAAGTAAGTTTGTCCTCCATTTTCCAAGTGCTCAAGGAAAGAAATGCTTTTAAACCCTGGCAGTGCTCCTCCCTCATGCCCCTCCTGCACCACAGCTCTGGATATAGCACCATCAGTTTGAGATTTTTATGGCTCTCAGGGGAAACTCAGAACATTCCTGAAACCGAAGTAGCATTTTGGAGTCCCTGAGCTGGAGTTCAGCCTCTCTCAAGGATAAATCATGGGAGCTGCCAACAGAGGGAATATTTGGTTTAAGAGGCAGGGGGCCAATAAACACCGGCACTATTCCTTGAGTCACTGATAAATAGTAAATATTTCATCTTCGAGTAGCTCAGAGTGATCTCCAGCAGTGACTTGATGATAAAGAAGCATCCCAGCTGCAGGGAGGGAGAGGTAGCAAAGAACTCACTCGTCAGGAAGGCTTTGCTTGCTGCCAGCTGCCTCCATCTCTGCAGCTGGGATGGGTGAAAGGAATGAGGGACTTGTCTTTACAAATAAACTGCGGCCCGCTGGGAGATAAAAACCAGCACTAAGAGATAAAAGAAACAATGGGAAGGGTTCCACTGATCGATGAATGGAAAGAGAGATTTGTCTGTATCAATAAACTGTAGGTCTGCAAATAAAAGAAATTTAATATCAAAAGAAAAAAAAAAAAAAGAGGAGAACCATAAATTCCATAGGAATTAAAAAAAAAAGGCAAGGGGGGTATACATTAGAAGGGAATCTTAGGAATTAGGGGTTCCGGGAAGTCTGTACCTCTCAAGTACCTCAGCCAATGGGGAAAGAGAGAGGGAAAATGGTCGGGAAATTAGGATAAAAATGAAGCTGAGGCCTCCAAAAATTGGAGACACTGCAGGGGAAGGCCCCATGGCTTCTCCCTTTATTCGACTAAAGCATCGGGACTCCTCTGTCTCCTTTTTGGACATAAATCTCTGGTGTGGGTGGATTAATTTTCCTGACATGGGGAAGGACAAGGGCAGGGAAGGAGCAGGCAGCAGCTCTTCAGCTTTGTGTCGACACCAAACGTCACAGTGCAATTGTGGATGATGACAAAAAAGGCTTTTTAGTGGTACAAAGTTCTCAACCAGCAAAACAAAACCTTTTAATATAGCACAGCCCTAACTGGGCTGAAATACTGTAAGTGGAATTGTTCCAGTTTTCACTCCTGAGGAGCTGGTGAAAAACTCAGGAGTATTTCAGGGGTATTCGATGGGAGGCAAATCCTGCACTAGCCAGAGAATCTGTAATTGCCCTGTGAGGAACGGCTGAGGGAGCTGGGGGTGTTCAGCCTGGAGAAGAGGAGACTCAGAGGTGACCTGATCACTCTCTGCAACTTCTTGAAAGGTGGTTGGAGTGAGGTGGGGGTTGGTCTCTTTTTCCGGGCAACAACTGATAGAACAGGAGGACACAGTCTTAAGTTGCGCCAAGGGAAATATAGGTTGGATATTAGGAGAAAATTTTTTACAGAAAGAGTGATAAAATATTGGAATGGTCTACCCAGGGAGGTGGTGGAATCACCATCCCTGGACGTATTTAAAAAGAGATTGGATGTGGCACTCAGTGTCGTGGTTTAGTTTAGTTGAGGTGTTGGGACAGAGGTTGGACTCGATGGTCTTGAAGGTCTCTTCCAACTTGGAAGAAACAAAACCAAAAAACAAGAACAAAATTGTGCCCAAATATACTTCACTCCTCTAAATTATTCCTGATGGGAAGGTTTAACAGGACAACGGGGCGGGAGCTGGGCTCAGCAGTGGATTGTTTCTGACTGGCCGTCTGGTCCCTTTCCTCCTACAGCTCAGGACTAATATTAACTTTATTATGTAGAATTAAGCCTGTCTAGCCCAGGATGCTCTCCTGGCAAACCCAGCTTTCTGTGAGCTTGAGCCTGAGGAAGAACACTGAGCTATGAAAGCGCTGTCTCCTGGGTGTCACCCGATGGAGAACTTGTCACTCAGAAGGGATGCAGCTGCAGGAAACCCCATTTTCCACAGCCTTGTCCAGAAAAGGAAAGGAAAATCTGGTTTTGTTGTTGGGAAGGAGGGAAAAATGCAGAGCCATGGGCAAATGTGAGAGTAGGGCTGTCCATGGGGAGGAAACAACCAACAAATATGATATAAATATGAGATATTTAATGAAGCTCTTCTCTTTGCTTTGGAGGAGTGAAAGAACGCATTAGGAATGGGCAGGATCAGGTGGATGCTCTTAGTCAACAAGTTCAGGACAGGTTTTTCTATTTGAAAATAAATCTCATCCAGAACTCCATTTCCTAAAATAACGCTTTGGATCATCTGGAGAGACTCCTGCTTCTTGCAGGCTGTATTTTTGCCCCCAGTTTTTCCAGTCTCAGCCATGGAAATGCCTTCAGACACTGACCAGGGGCTCTGGGCTAAGCTTAGATGGGCTCTGGGTGTGCACACGAAGGATAATGTGGTGCTGAGTTGGCTTCACTCTGTCTGCTTTACCACTGAAATAGGTCTCTAATTGCTGGTAATTGGTGTTTTTTTTGTTTTTTGGGTTTTTTTTTAAGATTGTGTTTGCATTAACCAGGGATTCTCCAGCTTCATGTTGAGGAGCCAGAGGTAATTCCATGGCAAACTGCTCCTTGTGACTGACTGCTCAATATGGATAAGGAATGCTGGATCTGCTTCAATATGTATTTTTAATTGGGTTAAGGGGAGACAGAATCAGCCCTTCGTTCTTTTGGTTATGGGAAGCATTAATTTTTTTCCTGTTTTTTTTTTTTTCTTTCTCTTTTTTTGCCAAAATACGTCAGGAAGAAAATGCAAAAGAAAAAGAAAACATACCCAGAAAGCTTCTATCCATCATGCACTGTGTTCTCCTGAAAACATAACAGAGCACTTCACTTATAACAAACTGTAAAAGCTAAAAGACGTGGTGTGGAAGTGTATTTGGGAATGATCCTCAGCCAAAATCCAATCCCACTCCTTATTTTTTACCTCTCTTTTCACGATTTCAATTAAACTCTTAGAAATGTTTACGCAGAATTCCTTACCCCTCTCCCTGGTGCAAATTGTGCAGGTTCTCCTTGCTTTGGGAGATGGATTATTAGATTAAAGGAGTATTTCTGACAGTATTTGGGAATCTGCTCCTGATGGAGCTGATATTTACAGTGAGAAACCAAACCAGCAGTGCCACATCACTGGTGGCCTGTCCATGAAGCTGCTCCAAATCCATTTGTTTCATACAAAGGATGGTATCAGCTGCATTCCCGGCTCAAAACTGGGGAATCCTGGTGTTAATATGGTGTTAATGTTGATACTAGGGAGAAAAAAAGCCATTTTCCCAAAGTTACTCTGTCGATTCTACAGCTCCTGATCAAAATTAGTGTCTGGTAATTACCATTCATTGTATGAACTGGTGGGTTTGAACAAATCCAGTTTGAACAGAAATTTACTGCAAGAACATCAATAGCATTAGGCCAAGAAGCAGCTGAATGAACAACTGGGTGTTTTCTTCTCCTCTAATTGCCAGAACGTGGCACTTGTGTTGTTGGAAGTGTTTGAACCTCAATAAAGATCCCGGCTGCTTTGACCTTTGCCCGCAGCTCGATTAGCAAAACAAAAGGTGAGATTTTTATCCTGCAGGGGCCGTGATTAAAACTGTCACAGAATTTCTCTCGGGGTCTGAATCTTGATGAAAAAACCCTCAACAGTCTTGAGAGCAGAATCTGTTTGGGAAATGAAGCAGTGCCATTGTCACCAGTTGCCCATGGGTGGACAAACTATCAAAGACATCTGAGGAGCCAGAAAGGGGTGAATTAATCCCAAAAAAGCACAAGCAGCATTTGTCGAATTCATGTCCCTGTTTCATTTTTTTCCCTGGCATATGTCAGTTTTTCAAAATCGTTGATTTTCAGAATCATTGAGACTCAGCATTCCTGGGACAGTTGGGATAAATCACGCCCATTGCACAGAGGGGAGTTTGGACACGGCGAAAAAGTGGGGACTTGCTTAAGGCCAAAAATTCACTACCCAGGTAGGAAAACAGAATCCTTATCCAAAATGCCAGAAAATGTGACTCCTTCCTCTCCTCACCTGACAGGACCCAGCCAGGGAGGGTGACCTGTAACACAGGAAGGACCTACAGTCACATTACCAAGACAGACCGTGATGATGATGATGATGATGATGATGATGATGATGATGATGATGATGAGGATGATGATGATGATGTGTAATCTTAGCTGAACCGGATTTAAATTATAAAGGCGAGCAAAAATGCGCGTTTTTATTTTAAAATACTTCTTTTACCTGACAGCAAATCTGGTGGTCACAGGGGCATTCTGACACTCCGAGTTATTCCTCAGAATTGCAACAGGTTTTGTGGCCGTCTCTAAGTTCAGGAGGGAATTTTTTAGAGCAAGATTTGTGTCCATTAAAGACCAAATCCTGGTCCTTTGCTGAAGCTCCCAGACTCTACTGCAGCATAAAATTATCCAGGATATGAATTTTTTTTTTACTAAAATTATGATGATTATCCTCCTGGAGTATCATTTTAATCCAGGAGGAGAACAGACCTGTGGAAGAAGCAGGAGGGCAACTGAGGTTTGATTTCATTGGGTTTTTTTTTTTAAATTTAAAGTTTTCTCCAGAGTTTCCCCGGATGAAATTTCCCAGGGTTTCACTAGAGGCAGCCACAGCCAGGGCTTTCCAGGTTCCTGGTGCATCAGCTGGTTTTGAAATTTGTCTTTTCCTTCCCCGTGTCTCAGTCCTCCCTTTATAAATCAGGAAATAATAACTCAGCACTTGTCTTTCCCATTTACATTCTTGGATGGACAAGGATTGTTCTCCTGGTGTTTGTTTATAAGGAATCCAGCAAAATGGACTGGATTTCATCTGGGACCTGATGTTTTACTGTAAGCAAACTGAAGGAGCAGAGTAAGGACCTGGGGCCCAAATGAACTTCTTCAAAGTTTTTTTTAAGACCTTCAACTTTTTACAGTAGAAATATAAGTTTAATTCCTTTATTCACTTTGCACCTTGCTCCTACCAAACCCCACTAAGATCAGAAGTATTGGGAAGAATCTCTACCTGATCCTCTGCCTGAAATGTTTGTTGAAAGGGAGACGACAAATCTGTCTGAATAATCTGGAGAAAAAACCAACCAACCAGACTCGCAGCTCACATATCCCAAAGTGCACATTCCCCCCAATAATTTATTTGTTCACCTTAGCAAGATTTCATATACATTCAGTATTTTGTTCAGGGAAATGACCAGCATGGACTGTTCAAACACGATAAACCTGGAAAACAGCACACAGAAAATTCAATGACACAGGAGTACCACGTTCAGAAAAGGCAGTGCCTGTTTCAGGAGAAACCTTTTAAAACCACTGGCAGTCAGATTTGTACAACGTGCAGGCAAAAAGCTGCTGCAGGCAGAAGGAAAAAAAAAACAAAAACAAAAACATTTTTTTGCAACCAAAGACTGGCAAAGCGAAAGAAAGCGCCCAAACCAGCTTGTATACAATTCCCAGTCGTACTGTCAGGAGGAATTGAGTATTCAGTGAAATTCAGGGAGGTTTTCTAAGTGGACTTGCTTCGAAAGTGGAAATCTGCTGAAATGTTGGGCAGGTTTTTGTTTTCCTACTTCAGAAAATGGTTTACGAGGGCTGAGTTTTGGCAGCTTGTAGAAGAAATTTGGGTTAATGCAAGAAAGTCTCGTTCTCTGAATGAGACGTTGAGCACTGTAAAATCATGTTTATTTTCACTGTTAACGTGTGGAGGGTTTTCACTCTGATAAAGACCTCGGTGTTGCCGTGATGATAAAGGAGAGGCTGCTGCTCCTCCTGGGTTTGAGCTCAGTGTTGCACTGAGACACAAATGTGCCCTAAGTAGAGCTCCGAGCCCACTGTGGGACTGACAGATGTTTTGTCTCGTGTGGTGGTTGCCATCCACAGCTCTCCTCCTCAGCAATTCATTTCCCCTTAGCTCACATTTGCTATTTTCTCCTTCTCTGTCAGCATGAGAAATATGCGGCGTGCTCTGTGCAGAAGGAATGACATTTCACTCCAGTCCCTGAGACAAATGCTCCATCTCCTCCCAGGAAATCAGAGATTCAACAGGCTGGGGGGAAGATCTGTATTTTAATACACCACAAGCTACCTCTGTAGCATCTTGTGGTTTCTGTAACACCGTCCTATATGAAATACTTTCACAAATATCTGAGTGTGTGAGGGGTGCAGGCAGAGGGCTGGTGCTGCTGTGAGAGCAGCTCTCTCATGACCTGCTGGATTTTTTCCTTCTGGCAAAGGGTGCAGGTCCCAAACTTGCCTGGAGCTAAGTGCAACACTTTGAAGACCAACTGGCTTTTCTCTTTGGCTCTGCTGTCGGAAGACATCATCCAGGAATAACTGGTGTCAACAGCCTGTCCCTTCGAGTTCATTTCCAGCATTGTATTTCTTATCCAAACCACAGCAAGACAGGACAGAGGATCAGGTACCTCTGGGTAGGATGTGGAGCTAATTGCCAGCATGGATTCAGCCTGGGACAGCTGAAACCTTGCTGGGTGAATCACTGAGTTGCTCTGCGCCTCAGCAGCTTTATTTTGAAATGAATTCCCAATAAAACCCCACTTCAGCAGTAGCTGAAGGCCAACAGGCACACCTAGGACCGGGCACTCCCACCTCAGCGAAGCAGTAAGGCCTTTTCTGACTGACTGCAATCAGCATAAGGTGCTGCAGCCTGCCGGTGTTGCCCTTCAGAAAACTGAAGAAGTCAGGCAGCGAAATATTGTAAAGAAGCTTTGTGACCTCGGCCATGAGTCTCACGTGACTTCCTTATGAGATTTCCAGCTTTTCTCCTTCTGCTCTTGGCTTGAAGCACCATGAGAATATTTTCTTACATGGTATTTCCACACTTTTAGCTTCAAATTCTAGGCCTGAAGAACCTTAAGAGTGAGGTGGATTTCTTATTTAAGCTAAAAACGGGCTCGTGCTACAGATTTGTGTTCTGCGAGTGCATAAATAAAAGACACAGGAGACAAATCCTCTTGACACTGGGGGCTTGATATTGAGTGAGAGATAAATAAACAATGATTTCTCATCAACACAAGTAAAGTGTTATTTCAAGGCTCTCTCCTGTGATAATGACCCTTATCTCGAGCCCTTTCCCTTTTCAAGGCAGTGGATCTTCAGCACAGGAGCTGGCACAGACAAGAGTGGGGGCTCGTGTGTTGCTTCAAGGAGCTGAATTCTTGCTTGGCAGGCTCAGGAGGAGTTATGTCAGAGCTGCTTATTTCTAATATTGTACAGAGAATTCCTCCCACTATTTCTTCCAGATGCTGACCATCTTATTTATTTATCTATTTGGATTAGCTGTATTAAAATATAACATGTTTCCAAATGCCTCGCTCCCAAATTCCCAAGGGATGGCGCTTTCTCGTGGGGACGGATGTCCTTAAGCCTTTTAACATGCTTAACTCCCCCTGCTCAGAACAAGGGGAAAGTTCCTGACTCCAGAGTACCCAGGATCTCACAGAAAGCTTAGAGCACTTGGTATTGAAGGAGTCGGGAAAAGGAATGTAGCAAAACACTGGGCGGGGAGACAGGAAAAATCTGCAGCTTTTCCAGTGACTGTGGCACTGATCTGGCTATCAAGCACCTGAGCGAGGAATTTCTGAGCCTTTCAGCAGGTTCCTGATGGACTCAGAAGATGAAAACCAAAAGAGTGAATGCTCTTTGAGCCTTGTTTGATGAGGACTTACCTAGCGTTCAGTTTTATTAGACCCGCATCAAGGTGCAGGGATCATCTGAACAAACCAGGGGCACATGCAAACTTCCATTTGGTTTGGTGTGGAGATTGGGGAGGCTGATTGTACAAAAAGGAGACGTTCCCCTTGGTCTCTGAAGCTCGGTGGAGTGCAGTCACTTGGATCAAGTTTCCCTTAGCAGTGGAGTTGACTGAAACCCACAGCTGAGGTTTGGCTTTATGGGGAGGGGTGGAATCACAAAATGGCTCTGAAGGAGGAGCTGTCAGAGACTGTCGAGGCTGAAACCAGCACAGGGTCTTTGTGGTTCTCTCTTTCTCCTCAACTGCCCCTAAACCAGAGCAGTGGGAACTCTGAAAGAGGAGAACAGAGGGACAAAGCCTTTAAATGCCAAGGAAATGCCTGGCAGATGCCGGACCCTCAGAATACCATCCACTGGAGTCATGCACTGTCTTTGAGGGCCTCCACTCACGCTCCCAGCACTCACAGACATCCTTCCTCGAAAGATCTTACCTCTTCACACCTGGATCCTTTCAACTACAACCACACCTACTCCTGCTTCCCCATAAAAAGAGCGACATCCCCCGAGGCCCCCGAGCTGCCGGCGGGTTACACGTCCTCCCCGCTCTCGCTCAGGGAGATCGAGTGGATTTTAACGGCTGGCACTTTGCCGTTCTCCCGGACCAGGCTCCCCGAAGTGCCTGCACAGCAGCATTCCTGAAGGAACCCTTTACTCTTGGCTCTGGCAGCTGTGCAGTCCTTGGGAACGGGGGTTTTGGTGGGCACGGCCTGCACGGCGGAGAAGATCTTCCACTCGCAAACGCCGTCCGACTTGGAAATCTTGTAGAAGGTTTCTCCCGATCCCACAGGGATCCGGACCACCCCTTTGCCGCTCTCCATGCTCTGGCCAGCAGGATGGTTGAGGTTGAAGCTTGGGGTTTGCTTCTTTGCTGGTTGCTTCCTCAGGAGGCACTGAGCTTTCAGGACGTTCTGGAACGCTTTCTTGAACTCTTGACTTGAGCATGGATAGATGATGGGATTGATGCAGCTGTTTAAATAGCCCAGCCAAAATGTTATTTTAAAAAGCGTGTCCGGGGGTTTGATTGCAGGAAAGAAAGAACCTAAAATGGAAAATACGCAGAGTGTTAGGGCAGAGGCAGTGAGGAATCGCAGGTAACCAAAGAAACTAAAACACTGGAAAAAATAAATAAGATTCTGTTCTGTCTTGAAAAAATTGTGACTGGAAACACAATTCCTGCAGGAACAAGTGTTTCAGGGTCTATGGTGTCATACAATTACATGGATGTTCCATCAGAAATCAGTTCAAGGGAGCTATTTTATAATTACAACCATTACAGTCCCATTTACAGCTAGAGAGGCAGCCAGAGGGTTGATTCCAGGGACAGAGGAAAATTCCTTCCTCAGGGACTCCTAATTCAAGATTAATTACCCAAATGACAGAAATATCTTGGAGGTCATCAGAAGGGGCTTCAGATGGCAAGAAGATCACACCATTTCAGAAGGGTTAGAGAAAAGAAGGATTAGACTTGACTGTGTTAAGCTAAAAGTCTTTGAAATTATGAAGCATTGGGCACTGACATTCCCTGAAACCTTCAGAAAATCTAAGTATCGGCATCCTGCCCCTCATGGAATGTAGCTAAAATTGAGAGAAGCTAAAGGAAAGGTCCCTTCTCATATCAAGGAACACTGGGGAGGGTCTCATGGGCAGCCATTTTATACATATATATATAAAAATATATAAAAATAAAAATATTTTAAATATATAATATATATATTAATATATTTTAAAATATTTATTTGCTAATTATTTCTTATATATTTTATATATATTAATATATATTTAAATATATTTATATACACACATAGTCTGATATATATACTTGCAATGTTACCTTCCAAAGATGATTCAAAGAGCCAGAATTTTGACGGCTCCTTAGTGAGGAAAGTATTTTGCCATTTCTTTTTCTATAGAATTATGAGTTACCTGCTGATTCATAATAAATAGGACTTTTAGCACTGACAAATGCTTGTCTTCCTGCTTCCCCTGGAAAATCTGTAAGCATGTGGAAAGAAATCCTGTGGAAGGTTTCGGCGTCGCTGCATCCATCATCCTCTGCAGTTTGACCGTGCCTGGGAGCAGCTCCTAAGCTTTACAGGGGTTGATCTATTCCCTGGACCTCCCCTGGCTGAGGAAAAGTTGCTAAAGCCCTCCAAGGGTGCTCTGATTGATGTCTGAGAGCTGCTCAACCGCTCGAACCTTTTTTTCCTTGCGTCTTTGTCCAACGAAGCTGCAGCACTTGCAGCAAATGCTTTCGAGTGGCCAAAGCAATGCTCGGGGTGGTTTTACCCGTGTGGGAATGCATCAAAATCCTGCCTGCAGCAGAGGCACTCCCGGTGCAGGGGGATTGATAACTTGCTCATCCCGCTGAGCACGGGGTCCTCTGCAGCCCAAGCAGAGCCCGTGGCCCAGGGACGCTGCTGCCGGGGAGGGGCAGGACGTGGGGCAGGGGAAGAAGCCTTGCAGGGTCTCTGACCCGGGACCAGGTGGTTTGTGTGTGCTGCAGCAGCACAAGGTGACACCAAGTCATAATCATCACAGGATGGGTTGGGTTGGGAGGGAGCTTAAAGCCCGTCCAGTGCCACCCCTGCCATGGCAGGGACACCTCCCACTGTCCCAGGGTGCTCCAGCCTGGCCTTGGGCACTGCCAGGGATCCAGGGGCAGCCACAGCTGCTCTGGGAATTCCATCCCAGCCCCTCTCCACCCTCACAGGGAGGAATTCCTTCCCAATATCCCATCCATCCCTGCCCTCTGTCAATTTGAGGCCATTCCCCCTTGCCCTGTCCCTCCAGGCCTTGTCCCAAGTCCCTCTCCAGTTCTCTTGGAGTCTCTTTAGGGGCACTGAGCCTTTCCCAAAGCCAGCTCTTCCCCAGGCAGTGCAGAACGTGCCACAGGAGCTCTGTGTCTGCGCTGGAGCAGCTGAACCTCTGATTCCACCCTCAGATATGATCTGGGTGCCAAGCACGGCTCTCACTGCCTCTGTGGTAGCTTCTGGTTGCCCCAGGCTGGCCTTTCATTATTCCTTTCGTTATTCCTTTCAGTATTAACCAGATTTTAAGACCAAAAAGGTTTTTCTAAAGAAAGCAAATGCTGTTTTGCAGTGAAGCACAAGCAAGCGGGCGTATCCACAACCTAGAATTTTTCTCAGCGAATTAATGCTTCTCTCCTTTAGTGAAAAACAACTAAATAACATTCTCAAAGAACTTTCTGGCTGAAATCATTGGCAGATGAAAAATAACAAAAGGCTTCTAAATGCCCAAATTATGCTCAGTTTTTTGGTTTGTTTCCTCATTTAAATGCAGTGTATCTGCTGCTTTCCTGTTTTGTGGTGAGACAAAAGGTGAACCAAATCCCAGTTTAAGGAATCAGCTGCCAGAAGTGAGGCCAAGTGTAAAAATGGGTAAACAATAACAATTCCTGTTTGCTGCAACTCCTCGGTCTCTCCAGATGGAATGCAAGGGCTGTGCCAAAGTCTGATAAAAATAGAAAACAGCCAGTGTCAGAGTCTGTCCCTTGCTCTTTTTTTGGGGTGGGATCTGCATGTTAATTTATTAATGTAGCCTTTTTTGGTTCATCAGTGGAGGGACTCGTTGTTACCTTGGAATAACACAGAGTAAAAATGAAGGAGCTCTAACAGCAGAGACTTTGCTGTCTGCAGACCCCAGTGCACAGTGGCTCTCAGAGGATCGTAGAACGGTTTGGGCTGGAAGGGACATGAAAGATCCTCTGATTCCAACCCTCTGCCATGGCAGGGACCTCTCCCACTGTCCCAGGCTGCTCCAGCCTGGCCTTGGGCACCTCCAGGGATGGAGCAGCCACAGCTTCTCTGGGAATTCCATCCCAGCCCCTCCCCACCCTCACAGGGAGGAATTTCTTCCCAATATCTCATCCAGGTCTACCCTCCTTCACCTCAAAGCCATTCTCCGCGGTGCTATCAGTGCATGCCCTGGTACAAACTCCCTCCCCAGGCTCCCTGTAGGGTGTGTTGGACACTCAGGGGCCACGGAAAGCTCTGTCCTTTTATTGCAGCCACACAGTTACCTCTGTAGCTCAGAAATATTCCCTGATCTTTCCTGTTGGCTACCTGAGTATCTAGGAAAAGGGGAAAAATATCTAATTTTCCAAATCCTTGAGGAATGGTGTTCTTCCCCACAGAATCCTAAGAACGTGTCCCTTTCTTCCAAACCTTTAACATTCAGTGATGTTGTTGTGATCAATCCCAGTGGCTGATGGATCTGCAATGAGCGGAAGGCATTTTCAAACCTGGTGACAAAGCGGTTTGTTCAGTGCTGAGCCCTCAGAATGGACAGCTCAGGTCAGACAAACTCAAAGAAGAAATAAAACAAAGATTTTGTGGGGTTTTTTAAACAATGACCATGATTAATCGTGAGATTAAACAAGAGTGGTAAATTATCTCTTTTTTAGGGTGTATGGTACAAGTTCCCTACACAGCAGCGAGTGCAGGGAGAGCAGGTGGAGCTGGGATGAGCATTTCCATGCAATTCGTGACCATTTGGTGACTGCCAGTTCGTGTCAGCTCAAGTTTGGACACTTGGACATCATCAGCCAGGGCTGAGAAAACAGAATTATTGCACCTAATTCTCAGAGCAAGCTTTTCCAATCCTCTCACTCCAGGCCAGGTGGAATCACAGGTACCATCCAGGTGTCCTCCAGCAGAGCTGGAGGCTGAACAGCAGCTGAGATATAACGTTTTCACCCTTGAAATGAATTCCTGTGCTATTCACTGGCCTTAATGTTTTCCTTCGCACGCTGTGAGGAATTAAATGGTGAACAGTGGCAAATCTGATGAAAGTTTAAAGGCTTCACCTTACGCTGCCTCCCTGCAGTCTGTGCTGGAGGAACAGTAAAGAAAGCTTCAAGAGGTCCTTTAAGGCATTTTGAATCGTGGATTGAGTAAATGATGCTGGAATTCCTGCTTTGTTTTCAAAAGGTTGAGGACACTCAAGTGTCAGTAGCACAATTCAATTGCTTCTTGTAAAATTAAATAAAAGAAAATGCACTATGAGCCTCCCGAGATCTTTTGCCATTAAGTGTTTCATCACTCATCCCTGGAAATGTCAGGATTGCATTTTCTTCCCTCATCATTTATTTTCCTGTTTGTCAGCTGGAAGTTTCTTCGGCTCTGAGAGATAAGTTTGCCGTGTCCCTCCTGGTGAGTAAGTGCCAATTCACTCTCAAAGATGTAATTTGACTTTGTCATTTGTCACAAGAGATGCCTGATTACGGGTTGTTTAAAAACCAGCCCTGATGTCGTGCGTCGTTTCACTGATGGACAGCCGAGAGGGTTTTGGAACCTGCCAGACTGTAAAAACTCGTGTTGTTTACTCTGCTTTGTCGCTGCCAGCACCACGGGAATCAGATCCCGTATCTTTGTGTGACCCATGAACCCTTTGTGGTGCTAAAACCCGTCTCAGCTACAAATCCATCTCAGCTGTAAACCCATCTCTGCCATAAATCCATCTCTGCTACTGAATCTTGCAGCTCTGTTCAGGTTTACTGCTTTTTTTCCCTCTTTTTATTTTGTGTAGCTTAAATATGGTGACTGAGGCAGAGCACAGAGGTCAGGAGGGGGAGATCAGGGCTGTGTCCGTAGAGAATCCCAGACTGGTTTGGTTTGGATTGGAAAGGACCTTCGATCCCATCAGTGCCACCCCCTGCCATGGGCAGGGACACCTTCCTCTATCCCAGGGGCAGCCACAGCTTCTCTGGGAATTCCATCCAGCCCCTCCCCAGCCTCTCAGGGAACAATCCCTTCCCAGGATCCCATCTAACCCTGCCCTGAGCAGTGGGAAGCCATTCCCCCCTGTTCTGTAATTCCCTTGTCCCAAGTCCCTCCCCAGCTCTCGGAGCCCCTCCAGGCTCTGCTTACAGGGAAGCAAAGCTCAAAACTGCGGTGCTGGGATCTGCCCTGAAGCGGTCAGGCCAGAGGGCAGCAGCTCTTCCACAACCATAAAGACCAGAGGATGAAGCACAGAGGAGCCCTGGTATCCCAAAGGGAATTAGCTGCGTACCAGGGCCTCCCTTCGTCCCTCACGGCTCTACATTGATAAATATGCTACATTTTATAGCACAGAAGAGCACTGATATCCCAAAGGGAATTAGCTGCGTACCAGGGCCTCCCTTCGTCCCTCACGGCTCTACATTGATAAATATGCTACATTTTATAGCACAGAAGAGCACTGATATCCCAAAGGGAATTAGCTGCGTACCAGGGCCTCCCTTCGTCCCTCACGGCTCTACATTGATAAATATGCTACATTTTGTAGCACAGAGAAGCACCGGTATCCCAATTCCAAAGGGAATTAACTGTGTACCAGGGCCTCCCTTCCTCCCTCATGGCTCTACAAACATTGATAAATATGCTACATTTTATAGCACAGAGGAGCACTGATATCCCAAAGGGAATTAACTGTGTACCAGGGCCTCCCTTCCTCCCTCATGGCTCTACAAACATTGACAAATATGCTACATTTTGTGTTCCCAAGCCCAGCATTAGCTCTAAACTTTATTCCCTAAGACAAGTGTTCTATACTGCATCTCAGGTCATGACACCATCCACCCTCTGGAGAGTGTATTTATAAATATAAGAATTTATATATATATGTATATATATATATACATATATGTTGCTGCAGACATTCAGCAGCTGCCCCCTGTATCCTCATGAGCTCTCCCAGCATGTCCCAATGGCTCTCACTGCTCCCTTATGGGAAGTGCTTTTTATGGAACAAGAAATGGGATCAAGGAACCCTCGGACAGTAGGAAATGATCCTGGACTCTGCCCAATCCAATTAACACAACCAGCGCAGAAAAAGCAGTGCCGTGAGGAAGTCCTGCACTTTCCAGATGTGCCTCCCCAGGGCCTGGAATATTGTGGCAGTTCCAGGGGGAAAATCAGAGGGACTTTGTGCTTGGCTATCCCTGATCCATAATAAACAGACACAGAAGGAGAAGCGAGTGTGTTTTCCCTCCCACACCCCTGAATTCAGATTTCTGTGGCACCAGGAGGGTGTCTGGGCACAGGTGAGAGGTGGAAAGGTCAGGCAGCAGGAATGGGTCAGGCTGGGAACACTGCTCTGGTGATTTGTATTATTTCAGACCTAATTTATTCTCTGTTTCATATTGTACCCACTTAGGATGGATGATATTTCTGGCAAATGTCTCAGGAAGCAACTATTTCCAGATTCACTGCAGGCAGCTACAGATTTAGAAAGCTGACAAAAAACCATGGGAAGGTAAAAGGAGGTTTTGTTACCTGTGCAAACCCAACCAATCACATTGTTTCACAAATCAATGTAATTGTCACTCCAGTTCCAGCTCCCAAGCTGTTCCTGCACTGGAATGGGTCTGGATTCCATTGCTGACATTTTTGAGATATTTGATATTTGCCCCGAAGCCTTCACTCTTGAAGTCATTCACTTACAATAAAATAATTTTCCTTTAAAAATTTAAAAAAAAAAAACAAAAACAACCCAAGAATAGTTTGAGAAGCTGGGTCTGTCTCAGGCTGCCTCACGAGTTTGCTGTCTGTCCTGATTTTGGAATCCTTGGCGTTAGAAACAAGGAATTATCTCCTTCAGCCAGAGCCAAGTGTCTCTCCCGCCCTCCAAACTGCAGACAAGTCCTGACATCC
The DNA here is from genome assembly GCA_013398955.1 of Callaeas wilsoni. Lineage (NCBI taxonomy): Eukaryota > Metazoa > Chordata > Aves > Passeriformes > Callaeidae > Callaeas > Callaeas wilsoni. The sequence goes on along the minus strand of VWPU01017867.1, from coordinate 62,759 downwards.
GCTCAGCGGGGTGGGAGAACCACTCAGCACGGCCTTTCCGTCACTCCCCAGCCCTGAATTGGGCCGTGGCATTCAAAAGTGAGTGAAAAATGACATTCCTGCTCAGTTTGCTCGGGGGGCTCCAAGGTGGTGGCTGCACGAGGGACGTTCTGGAGGGTGAGGCTCCCATGACAGGTGACACGCACAGGTGAGCCACAGGAGCGGCTCCCGAAGCAGAGCACAGCTCTAATCCACCCTCCCTGCCTGGTTTTTAGTATAAATGGATTTTCACATTGATTCCTCCCCTCCTTTGCTGTGTTTTGAGTCACTGGGACACATTTCAGGATTTGGGAATGGTGGAGAAACGTTGGCCCAGGGATGTCCATGGGATTTTTGTCATTAGCTGAGTTATCCACCCAGACCAACAGCACCTTTCCAGTCTGTGATTATGAAAAATGCCCCTTGTGATCAGCAAAAAAACCTGAAAAAACCCTTGCCATGGAAATGTCTTGGCTGTTTATCTTCATGGCTGAAGCTCTCCCGATTCAATGGTTTAACTCACACACTTGTGACTCAAGGAGTGCAAACATCCTTCCTCTCCCTGAGCTGGGCGCCAGAGAAAGAGCTGGGGCTTTATTCTGTTTTTCGTTTTTTCCCCCACTTTTATTTCTTTTTTTCCTCTCTTTCTCACTGAGAGAACACTGAAATATTAATGTGGGGAGTCTGTGTTGGTGTGTGTTGCTGCTCTGAGCCTTGTGACCCTCTGGGAGGTCACATTGTGTCAACAGCAGAGATGGAAAAAAGCACTTTATTTTTCTGGTTTATGTCTAATGAAAGTCGAGTGGTTCTCTTTGACTCCAGTTAAAAAAATTACCACAAAATAGTAAATAGAAACCAGCTGCAGACAGGATTAGAGGATTCCCTTGACAGTGCTTGTGTCAGTTCACAAGACTAATTTACTCCTCGACCACAAACACCCTCCAGCAGATCCTCTTTTTTGCTCTCTTAGTCACGAGAATGATTGACAAATGCTGAAACCCTTCCTCTCCCTTGCCCAGTTTAGGATTTTTTCCCCTGTGGCCTCCTGGCTCTGACTTTCCCTTTTTATTTCTTCCTGCTTTGGAAAGCAACACCTACACCCAGAGCTGAGCCACAGAAAACAGACCACAAGCAAAGCTCTGGGAACTTGTTCTCTTCTGAGGGTTTGTTAAGATAAATCATCAATCCCAGGCCAGGACCATTTTTGCAACACCCCCAACCCTTTTTCCCATCAGTTCTGTGCATGTTTCACCCCAAACCAACCTCCAAGCACCGTCTTTTATGTTGCTGGAAAGAAACCTCTTGAAGAATTCCCAGAACAACATATAAATATTTTACAGTTATAGGACAAGATCTGTTCTATCATGTGTAACGTGAAAACTTTTCATCACTGGGGGCTTTCACTGATTTCTGGGCTCTTCCAGCTCTGAGTCTTTCTATATCTGTCCGTCTATCTATCTATCTATCTATCTATCTATCTATCTATCTATCCATCTATCTGTCTATATCCTACATCCCTTTCTAGGAATTACAAGAGGAAAACAAAAAGCCAGAAATGCAGGTTGTGATGGGGAATACCAGAGCCCAACAACACCTGATTGCCCAGAGGAGCCACATCGGAGCCCCTCCCTACAAACCCCCTGCCCCTTAGCCCAGGAGCTGCAGATAACCTCAGGCTCTTCTCCTCAGCCCTCTCTGAGAGGTGCAGACAGGCTCAAAGTTGCTCTTTCCTGGCTCTGTTTTGTTGTTTTGTGTTTGCCTGGTGGTCACTGGCATTGATGCCAGCCCTGCTTGGTTCTGCTCACAGGAATAAAAACCTGACTTCTTCCAGGGGAAACCAAAGTTCTGACAACCTCGTGTGTTACAGAAGTTTTGTGAGCATTGAGTTCACACTTCTGCACGCGGAGAAAAAGCAAATATTAGCCTCACTTATTTTCCTGCAACAGGATTTTCATTTCGTGGTTTTTTCCACAAACATCAAGCCAAGCGAGAAGAAGGTGTGTTGGATTATTGGGCTGAAGGACTTTGCACAGACCCTTTGGAATGAAACTCAATCCAAGATAGTAAGAAAAAAACCCCATTCCTTACACAGGCTACAGCTGGTACCTTTACACCCCAGCTCAATTCAGGTCATTTCTTACGGCAGGGACACTCCAGCCGTTTCTCCAGTTATTTTCAGCAGCATCAGCCAACACGGATATTGTGCCTTTCTCAATATCCTTCTACCCCCTTTGCCCCTCCCATACCCACACCTCAAAGGTTTCTACCCTGCTTCATTGCACACCTCAGAAAACCCAGTGTTTCCTGTTGGAGGCAGTTCTTGCCTGGTGGAGTGGGTGTTCATGGATGTGGAACTCTCAGAGGTGCTGGAGATCACAGTGAGGTTAATGCAGCTTTGGGGAAGCTGTGCTGCATGCAGCGGTGAGCAGAGCTGCCTGAAGGGGTTTATTCCGTGGGCAGTCTGCATTGGGAGTGGTCTGGCTGATGGAATCATGGAATTATAGGCATTTAGGTTGGAAAAGACCTCTTGGATCGCTGAGTCCAACCATCCAAGTCCACCATTAAACCACGTCCCTGTGTGGCACCTCCACATCTGTCAAATCCCTCCAGAGCTGCTTTATGGGACCACGTTTTGGTCTGTCCCAGGGGACACAGCTGCAGAGCTGGTCAGAGTTCTGGCTGCCCAGGCAGGCATGCCGTGAGCTCCAACAGGGTTTTATACATCTGCAAAGTCAGATCCCTGCCACAGGATCCTGTCAGGATCCCTTCCCTCTCCCAACTGGACAGACCTGAAAGGGGTTGTTATCTTTTGGAAAGTGAGCTCCAACGGGATTTTATACATCTGCAAAGTCAGATCCCTGCCACAGGATCCTGTCAGGCTCCCTTCCCTCTCCCAAGGGGACAGACCTGAAAGGGGTTGTTGTCTTTTGGAAAGTGCTCTGCATCAAGATATGTGTCCTTGGCTTTTTTTGAGGACTTTTTTTATGGCCACTTGTGTGTTTAATCAGTTTTTTTTGTCTTTAAAGAAAAGCAGCAAATAGATTTTGAAAGCCCTATAATATATGCTTTAAAAATAACCCCCCAAAATAGGGAAAAATACCTCCAGAGTTTCCTTAAGAGGGATCAAAGGAAGAGGCAAAGCCATTCTGGAGCCCAGAAGATTTCTTAAATCCAAAGCAAATTAATTAACAACAGCTCTGTGTGGGCAACCACATTTGCAGATGAAAAGTGTGTTTAATGCATTCTCCTAAACCCTTTTTGGGTATGTTTCAGTCATCTTGGCAAGCAGCATTCCAACGTGCTGACATCCTGGCCAGCACGAGCCAGGCCCTCCAGGGCTCCTCCTTAGGAAACTGCTCCAATCCAGCACTTCCCGGGATTGACCAAGAGGAAAAAAATTCTGAATTATTGGGTGTTTCACATTAGCAACAGGTTTTTGTGTGTCTTGATAAACCTTGGTAAAACCAATAGAGGTCAATTGAAAAAGAACAGTTATTTCCAAAGTTGAAAAAAGAGAATAAAAAAAAAAGGAAAAGAAAACACCCAAATCTTTCTTTTCATGTTTAGGTACGTTTTTCTTTTCTTAATTGTCCATATCGTTGTCTTACTAACTAAAGCTTCCATAAAATCTTCCTTTATTTCTCCTGTACAGCACAAGCCCTTTCCATATGAAAAGCCCTGAAATTGAGCAAGTCACAGATTTTAGCTTCCATGTTTGAAAAACCCAATATTTAATGGCAGAGCCCAGCTCAGTGTGATGAGCCACGTCCCTCACCCTCAGCTATAAGTATGAAATTAGTATTCTGCTTTTACATCCTGCAACTGCATCAAAGGTAACCGAGCAAGGTTTAATTAAAATTCTAATTACTTCTTTATATTCCAGCAAAGCAGAACAAATCCCCAGCTTTGCTCCTCTTTGGAATGACAACTGGAGAATAAATATTCATCTCCAGCCTGATGGCTGAGCCAGTGTTTGGCCAGTGGGCTCAATGGGTTCCCAGAAAAATGCAAAGCAGAGCAGTGCAAAATTAGTTGGAAGGACCCACACTGCTGTCTCCTGGCTGGTCATATGAAAAATTGGATTAAAAGATTAATTTTGTTTGGAGCTATGGTATCTCACAGGATGAATTTCCTGATAGGAAGCTGATCTTTTCTTCCTTAGAGTGGGAATCATCAGTGCTGAGCACTCCAGGAGACCTGTGAGCAGCTACTTCAACCTTGAATATATTTATACGTTTAAGTCACCTGGCTGCAAACAAAACCACACAAACCCCTAAAGATCCTCTTCCTATAGCAGAGATGGTCACAAATATCTGCTCTGGTTCACAAAGAGGATTTTCTATGTGGAGAAAGTACCAGACTGTTTCCCTGGTTTTCAGAATTTTGTTTCTCATCACCAGAGACGTTTGGTCTCATTTGAGACTTGCTTTTTTTCACGCTCCCTGCTTTCTGGTGGTGAGTGTTTCGTTTTTTTGACAGCTTTGCAGGAGGAAATTGTTCCCTCAGAGCTTTTCTGATCAGCATTACCCCATCCAGCCACAAGCCCAGCCCTCCCTGCCGGGAAGGCGCTGGAAGACACACAGGGGTTGGCTCTACTTACCAAGAGGCATTACTACAAAAAATGGGAGCCAGCAGAGAACGAAGCATCCCACAACTATTCCCAGGGTCTTGGCAGCTTTCTTTTCCCTGGAGAACTTGAGCAGGCGCACGGAGAAGTGGTGCTTGCTCCTGGGGTTGGGCGCGGCGCCGCTCACACCGGCTGCGTTTTTGCGGTGGATGCGCAGGGTCACCTCCTCAGAACGGGACTTCTCCGTCTTCAGCCCAGAGGTCAGCCCTTTGTTTTCTCTTTTGGCCACCACGTAGACCCGGCAGTACATGACCAGGATGATGATCAGGGGGAGGTAGAAGGAGCCCAGCGCCGAGAAGAGGACGTAGCCGGGCTCCTCGGTGATCTGGCAGATAGTCTCATCCTCCGGCGCCGGCTCCTTCCAGCCGAAGAGGGGCCCGATGGAGATGACCAGGGACAGCGCCCAGACACACAGCAGGGCCAGGAGGCCCCTCCGCTCCGTCACTATGCTGGGGTACCTCAGGGGGTAGCTCACCCCGATGTATCGGTCGATGGAGATGATGCAGAGGCTCATGATGGAAGCAGTGCAGCAAAGCACGTCAACAGCTGCCCAGATGTTGCAGAAGATCCTCCCAAAGACCCAGTAGCCCAAGATCTCCATGGTGGCGGAGAAGGGCAGGACGGTGGAGGTCAGGAGGAGGTCAGCTACAGCCAGGTTGATGATGTAATAGTGGGTGACACTCTGGAGGTGTCTGTGGCAGGCTACGGACAGGATAACCAGGATATTACCCAAAACCCCAAAAACAATCAGCCCCCCGAGAATAACACCCAGCAAGATGGCCTTGGAAATGTTCACAGGCTCCACGAAGTGGGTGCAGTTGGAGCACTCAGAGGAGTTTCCAGGGAGGAAATCCATGGCTGGTAATGTCCATGTGAGGCTGCTGAACTTCACCCCCTTTCCAGGCACAAACAGCGACAAGATCAGTTCTTGGAAGGTCCTACGGGCAACATTTGCCTGGCCTTGCTGGGGAAAGGAGTTTTGAAGAACGTCTTAGAGTTGCAGCACCAGCAGCAATGAGAAAGATCCAGAAACATATTAGAAAACCTACCTTTGCTCCTAAGCTTTCACCAGAACAGCACAGCTGATACTCACCAGCTCCAAGTCAAATTTAACTCCTTCTGCATTTTCCTTGGGGTGCACAAGTGTGGCTACGCAAACCTGAGGCTGTTCATCCCACTTTCCAGGGTTACGTGGTAAGAAATATTGGAGCTGCAGGTTAAAATCATTTCTGTCTTTTGGGGAAGGTTCTGTTTTTAAGGAAATATTCCAAAGGGTCTCCAATTTAGCTTTTCCTGAGAGGAAATCACTGATGCTTTTAATTGCCTGGTGTTAGTCCTGATTCTGCCTTAAAGTTGGCTTAGAAACCTGCCTGGGTGGATTTCTTTGCTGCTGTGCCTGCCCAGCAGTTTTGTTTGAGGTTCCCATCACTCCCCATCCTCAGGGTCTGGGCTGTCAGTCAGAGCTTTCCGTACTTGGAGGACTCATCGGTGGAGGTCCCGGGCTGCAAATTAAAGCTCATTTACATCAGCTCCTGCCTTGCTCAGAGGGGAAGAGCGGAGTTTGCCGTGTGCACGGGGCCGTGCTCTCGTGCTCTCTGCAGATCCTCACCCCCCTGGAGAAGACAAAAACACGAACAATGCCATTCCCAGAAGCCACACTCGCTGCGAGGGTTCCCATATAAGAATAGAGCAGGAGGCTATTTTAGGGCGCTTTCCTCAGGCTGGCTCCAGCCAGTGGAACCAACCTTTTCCAGCTCAGCATTGTTTAACAGCAACTGAGAGATCCAAGTGGGTTCTCCTGCCTGAATTTTCCCTCCTTTATGGGGATAGGCATCGATCCTAATTATCGGCTCACCTGCAGAGAGCAGCTCGAGGAGAGACAGAAGCCTGCAGGACACAATTCAGGACTGCACAAACTGTGCAGCAGATTTAGAAGCCCAGAATTTAATCTCAGGTTTCTTTATTAAGCGAGACCTTTCCCCACCGAATTGTCAGTCCAGCTGAGCTGCCCAGTTTGAAAATCCGTAGGGAAAAGCAACTCCAAAGCCAAGCAGAAGACATTGCAAGGAGCGAGCCTCCTAGTGAGCGACACAACGTTTCAGAGGATCTGGAAGCCAAGCTCAGCCTTTGCTGACTAAATATGGAGAAAAGGTACCTCAGATGGAAAAGTGAGGATTAGCCTGGGAACCGAGACCTGGGGGGCACAGAGAGGAGAGCTGCGAGTGGGGGCTGCAAAGCCTTTCCCAGCACCTCCGCGTGGATATAGAATTCCCACCCCAAATATTAATCAGAGGTGAAAAACCACCACTAAGACTGGCTGTAAAACCCCAGATGGGGAGGGACTCTCTAAGTGTCCTTTGGGATGAGTCCCTCAGATCGCACTTTAAGCAGCAACAACTGTGTCGTTCCCAAATCTCCACGCTGAACTTTCCTGCAAGCAAAAGCATTTCAAACTCTGAAGCCCCAAAATTCTCAGTTCACAGGCAGGGAAGAGGTGGGGAGGGGGACATGGATAGGTATCACACTCTGGGGGGTTTACTTCAGCGCACTAAAATGAAATTGGATCTTTGATTTTCTTTCCTGACAGAGGGAACAAGTTGAGGAATAATCCCAAGGAAGAAAAGGACAGATTATCTAAGCACATGCATGAAAAGTGAGTGTTGCATTGAGCATCTCTGAGCGTTACAATTGTGGATATTACAGGGTACAAACTGAGGTCATTATAGGGCTGAGAGAAAATTAGGAAATTATTGATTTAATTTTTAAGCACATGAAGAAAAACTTCCCAGCAAGTCAAGGAGATGCAGCAGAAAGGACTGACGGAGGTTTCCATGCTCAAAACCAAAAAACTCCCAGCCTGTGGAGATGGGTGATGCTGGGAAGAGCAGACCCCAGCCTCCTGCGCCTGCCCCACACTCACCTCTTTAGTCTCTAGAAGGCAGCACAGCTCCTCTGAGCATCTGGAAGGAGATTCTCAGCGCAGCAGGCTCCTCTCTTCACGCAGGGATGGGACGCTGTGCCTGGAAATCCTTCTCTTTCCTCCCTGTATTTCCCACCGGTATTTCAGCACTGGCAGCGGGGCCGATTCCCTGTATCCCGCGGCTGTGAGGGGCTGGCTCCAGGCTCCCCGGAGGGATCCGTGCCCCGTCCAGAGCTCGGCTCCACGCTGGGAAGGAGCCGCAGGAACTTTGCTGCGCTGCTGATGGAGCAGAGCAGCAGCTTGCCATTACCGTAATTCACCGCCGCTCCCGTATTGCCCAGAAAGGAAGAGCACTCTCACTGAAACCTTCTTTTCTTTTTTTTCCCCCACTCGAGCTCCCAGTTCCTGCAGAGACCAGAGAACGGAAGGCAGATAACAAGCTCCTGTTTATAAGATAACGCAAAACTTTTGGGATCTAAAAAGAGAATTTCCTGCAGGACAAACAGAACAAGGAGATGAAGGCAGGACACGCTGCCCGTGGATGCTGCATGGTGGGACAAAGCACAGCTGACTGGAGATGGGAGTTTAAGGAGGAAATTCCTCCAGCAGGTTGATTTTTCACGTGGCTCTTAATTGCATTTTTAAAACAGAAGTGTCCAAAGTCTCTGATGAAGAACAGACACAAAAGTGATGTCCTGAAGTGAAGGATTTCACAGTCAAGGGCCAGCAAACCCTGTAGCCACGAGGAAGGAGATGAACCATGTGCCTGTTCTTGCATGACAGACTCTCCTCCTCCTCCTCCTCCTGGGCAGTAACTTTGAGAGGGAAAGTTTGGGGTTTTGGGTTCAGGAGTTTCACAGGCAGAGGCACATTTGAGTGATGCTCAGATTGCCCCAGGAGAGTACTGAAAGCAGATCTGGGCTTGTCAGCAGCCCTGGTCACTGGTCCAACAAATTCAGAGTGCCTGCCTGCTCCTGGGATAGCCACTGCTACAGGAGGGAAGATTATAAAAGCAGCTCCCAGGAATGTGCAAAGTGTGCAGGCTGGGCAAAGAGCTTGGGCCAGCGTGGTGACCCTTGTGGCAGCTCCAGCCACACCATCATTTGCTGTCTGTTTGAGAGTAAAAAACCCCATGAGAAGAAACTGCAAAGTGAGGGGGCAAAAAAAAAAGGAAAAAAAAAAAGAAACAAGAAAATAATTCAAACAAATTTCTAGGAACTTGCAAACTGCAAAAATGAAGTGATTTTTAGATGCTCAGCTGCTGTTTCTCCACACTTTTCTTGGCACATGTGGTTCCTGTTCTGTTGTACACCTACAGAAGATATTGCACTGGTTTTTGGAGGCTGCCTGGAGGTCTCGTCCAACCCTGAGGAACAAAGGGTGCTGGGAGACAGCAAACCCTAAATGGGTGAAAGGAATCTTGAGTTACTGAAGACCCTTCAAGGCTGTGCTTCAGCAGGTTTATTTTAGATGCCTATCTTTGGATGAGAGAACTGTTTCCATAGATCCATTGGGAAATGAGTCTAAATAGGGGGGAGGGAAGGGAAGGGAGCTGAACCCCACTCTGGGTTTTGTTTCTACTGGTACATAGACCGTGCCATACTGGTGACTTGTTCCAGACTCTTAAAGGCACCGTGGAAATAAATAAGTTTATATTCATGGCTTTAGTCATTAATATACTCAATAAATCAGCTCATCTGAGTAATACCCTTGTTAGGGGACATCTCTGCAGAGTGCAGGGAGGCAGAAGGAAGTGACAGCAGATTTTTTTCCTAAAATCCTCAGAGAAAAATGAATTTATTGCGGTGAAGAGCTCGTACACCTGGAGACCACCAAGAGCCTGAGGTCAGGAGGGTCATTAAACACAGGGCAGAGTGTCCCCAGGCAGGATTAGTGTCACTTCAGCCTTGGTGAGGCAATCTTTGTCCTTGGCTCTGGCAAGGTGTGCTGAAATGGTCTCTGTCCAGTTTAAAAGTTCTGGATTAATCAAAGTTTGGGAGAAAGCAGTGAGAGGGATGCAAGTCTGGAAAACAAAAGGAAGAGCTGTTTAATCTCAAGCTTTGCACCTCTAAAGACAGGTGAAAGCCTGTCCATGGAGGTTCTGAGAATCCACCACAGGAATTTTGTAAGAACAGAGTGGGCAAGGGTTTTACTGGGCTTTCATCCTCCACTGAGAAAGAAGGAACTGTCCCCTGGTGTTCCCAGTGTCACTGAATGGTTTGGGTTGGAAGGGACATTTAAAATCATCTAATTCCAACCCAGGAAGTATTATCCCACTCAGAATTGTTTTCCAGGCAGAGGCAGGTCTCTGAGTCACATCAGGAATGACCAAAGTCCTGGAGGAGCTCCTTGTTCCACCTTTGGCAGGTCCATTCCTGGGGGTATCTTCATCTGTGACATGGAGGGAGTGATGTTCTTGTCTCCTTTCCCTTATTCATTTGGATTTTAACCCTTCTGAGTAAGGTTTGTGCCTGGCTCTGCCCAGGTAGCACCCACAAACCAGATCCTGGTCGTTGCGTGTTGTTAATTATACTCATTAGCATGAGAGGGTCCCTAGGGAGAGCTCCAGGCAACCCACAGCTGCTCAGCTCCTTCTGAGCTAAAAAACGTTAAAATCAGAGCCTTAAATCCTGGCTTTTGGGCAGCAATTGTGTTTTCATTACAAATTTCTCATCAAAAGGCCCGAATCCAATTGTTCCTGTGTCTGATGGCATTTGATGAAGTGCCACTGGTAATCTGCTCAGCTCAGTGCCAGACCATGCAGGCAGCTGGACCAGGAGTGGAGGAACTTCTCTGAGGTGCTGCAGGCCTTGAAATTACTATTTACTTGCCCAGAAAGAAGTGAAAAGGGTTGTTTTGATGATTCATCCCTCAGATTTCAGCGAGGGTTTGACTTCTGCTTGGTTAAGAAGACCCACCCAAAGGCAAGAGATGTTAAATGTTGTCTATTAAACTCGAGGCTGGACTCATTCCACTGTCTTTTAGGACTAGGACAGCCTGAAGCTTTTAGCACGGCTGAATTGAAGATAAACTGGAAAATTCTGAGTGTTCAGAAAGGAAAAAACCCAACCCGGCACAGGGACTCAGAGTGAGCATTCAAAATGTGGATTTAAAAAGTGTTGGGCATAAAAAAAGGTTGAAATTTTCAAACAAGGTGGATCTGTCTGTGATCTCATACTTAATTATAAGATGTCCAAATATTAGGAGTTTCTCCATCTTGGGATTCATAGGGACTTTTTAACCATGTTCCTAAATCGCTTAAGCACAGGCTGGCTAAACAAGATCCATGTTTTGCATAAATCAAGGCAGCCTTATTAAAACTCAGGGTACCTCCTTAATTCTCAGCAGATGCAGATTTGGGCCACTGGATTTTGTGTACAGCTGCAGGTCTGAAACCTGCCTAATTACTGAGAGGAGCTGTTAAATGTTTATTTCTATGTAACTCACAGCGAATTCCCTGATTTGATTTATTACCTGGATGAGCTGATAAAATCTGACCACGTCTGGAGGACGGGGCTCTTTTGTAGCCTCAGAATGACTGATTTTACCTAGTGCTGAAATAAATCTACCCAGAGATGAGTGCTTGCCTCAGTTTTCATCCCCACTGTGTCTTCCTGCATCCTTTCCCATCCTGGCACTGCTGCTTCTCTTGGGTGAGAGTTCACTTTTCTGAGCTTTAGCTCGACATTAATCTTTAATATGTAAAATAGTTGGGGAAAATTGAAGATGTGTCCAAATCACGCCTTTCTTGGGTTCATTTAAATCCTTCGTTCACACTTTTATCTGCTGCCTGCCCACCTGGGAGAAGCCTCAAGATCCGATGCCCTGGAACCCCTCCTTCATCCCACTGGCTTGATTTCATCACCAAAGCATCTCCCTTCATCTCCCTTTCCCATTCCAACTTCTGGGAAGGCAGAGCCCCCCTTAGGGCCAGAGCTCTGACTGTGTGTCCTGTGTGGCACGTCCAGCTCTTTGTGCAGCCGAGTTCACAATCCACATAACAGAAATAAACCCTGAGCTCTGCTTTATCTTTCCTGGATCTGAGCTAGATTTAGGTCTGCACTCACCACAGGCCTGTAAGATTGCCTTGCCATCCAGGGCACATCCAGTGCAGTAAATCTCTTTGGGAACCATGGCTCTGAAAAATCCCAGGGAAGGAATTCTGTCTTTATTCTTATTCCAGAGGGGCTGGAAGCCACTCTGAGCGTGTTGTCCCCTGTGTTGGTTGACTGTCCAGGCTCAGACCTCTCTTGCCATATGACTTTGTGTATAATTCTGTAATCTCTGCTGAGCCTCCACCTCCCTCCTGTGCTCCAACTGCAGCTTGTGTTTAAATAATCCTCCAAGCAGCTGAGCCCACAGCGATGCTACGTGTGATGGATGGAGCCTCTCATCTCCAGGGAGCCGTGGTGCTTGGGGACTCTAAATGCAAAGCTCGTGTCACCCACTGCCGTCCCCAGGCAGCAGCTGGTAGAAAAAAAATTGTTTAGGGAAAGGATGGGAAAGAATGTGCTGTTAGTGATGCATCAGTCTTTCCATAGGCACATATTTACCCGTTGTTTGCTTATCACCACATCTTGTCTGAGATCCCCTTGGAAGGAAAGGGGCCGAGCTGCTGACAGCAGAAGTCAGCACCTTGGAAAGGAGTGTGGCAGCAGAGTCCTGGGTCTGTGTCCCAGGCAGCAGCACTGGCGTGGGCAGGGAGCGGATCCAAAGGCCCCTGAAGTCAGAGCCAGCAGCTGGAGCTCCAGAAACGTGTCTGCTGAGCTCACTGGGCCCTTTCTCTGGTGGACAGACCCTGCCCTGCCAGGACGAATCAGGCTGATTTGGGAGCCTGTCGCAGCGGGCAGCACAGGATGTTCCGGAGGGAGAGACATTTGCAGAACGAGCCCACAAACCTACAGAAGACCAGACAATCAACATCAGACCTGTGCAAGACCTCTGCAGCTGCTGCTCTAACCTTTCCCAGGCCAAGCTGGTGCCCTGGCAGCCTCCTCCTGGGCTGAGGGTTTGGCCAGCCAGAGGATGAGCCACACCGTTCCTGTCTCCTGCTGCACCCTTTGCTCCCTCTCCCGCCTGCTCTGTTGTGTCTTAAGCACAGCTCCTTTGGCCCAGCCCTGAACAGAACAGAGGCTTTTTGTTCCTAATTAAGATGTTAAGGTATTGCCATAACACCGACAAAGAGCTGAGCTTTATTCTCTCTCTCCTGATGGGTCTTTCCCTCAAGAACCTCAAATGATGAAAGGAGTTAACAGCTTCCATGCACCTTGTGCTGCAACCAAAACCATTGTCCATTTCTTCTTTAATTCACACTAATTGCCCTAAATTGAGGCTATCTGTAGAGATGTACACAGTTTGTATGTTTGATGGGATGCCAGCAGACCTAGGTGCTTGAGAGACACCAAACAGATTTTTATTCCCTTAAAGGAACAAGCTGGAGCTTTCTTCCGAAGGACGTGAGCATTTTAATAATATGTTTTCTTCTGTCTCTCTTTTTTTTTTTCCTGGCTCTCTGATGGTTATTACTACTCTGAGCCAGGCCCTCATGGCTGCAGAATGCAATTACCACAAATTAGCATCTCATGAAAAACAAAGAGACAACAAAAAGCTCAGAAACCCCAAACAAACCCTCCCAGCTGCTTGGCATTTAAAACCCTACTTAAAACATCAAACAGGCAAGAGTAATGAGGTAAATCTCTCAGGTAATGAGATTTGCAAAGCAAAATGGTTTTACGGGTTAAGGACTTTAATTGAGCACCACCAGGGGAAGGGATTCTCCTGCTCTGCACCACTCAGGTGAGACCTCACCTGCAGAGCTGCCTCCAGCTCAGGAGCATGTGGAGCTGCTGGAGAGAGTCCAGAGGAGGCCATGGAGGTGCTTCAAGGGCTGAGCCAGGCTGGGAGAGCTGGGAATGTTCACCTGGAGAAAGGAAGGATCCAGGGAGAGCTCAGAGCCCCTTCCAGGGCCTAAAGGGGCTCCAGGAGAGCTGGAGAGGGACTGGGGACGAGGGATGGAGGGACAGGACACAGCGAATGGCTTCCCACTGCCAGAGGGCAGCGATGACTGGGATATTGGGAAGGAATTCTTCTCTATGAGGATGGTTATAAATACTAATTAAAAATGGGAATAGCGTCGCAGACACTTTCATGTGTATGGACAGGTTTCTGTCTAGACAAACAGAGGGGTTTGTGGCTGCTCCAGCAGTGTTCAGGTTCTGATTTCCTGGCAGTGGAGAGTCAGCCTCAGGAGCTGTCTCCTGGGTTCTGTTCCCAGTCCCCCAGCTGACATTTGTGTCGCCTGTGTTTTAAGATAGTCAGAATTTATTGTTAATGAAAACGCTCTTTCTTGGCATTGCGTGGTTGTTATTGTTCAATAAATGCCTCCTTATTTCAGAGCTGTAAGATGTCAGCAATTCCCTTGACACCTTTTACCCTCTCCCCATGGCATGTGGTATTTTTCACAGCCCTTATATGTATATATATATATATAAAAATACATATATAAATTTCCTTTCCCTTTCCCCTTTTCCCCTTCCCTTTTCCCTTTCCCTTTTCCCTTTTCATTTTCTTTTTTCTTTTCCCCTTTCCCCTTTTCCTTTCCCCTTTTCCTTTCCCCTTTTCCTTTCCTTTTTCCCTTTCCTTTTTCCCTTTCCTTTTTCCCTTTCCTTTTTCCCTTTCCTTTTTCCCTTTCCTTTTCCCTTTTCCTTTCCCCTTTTTCCTTTCCCCCTTTTCCTTTCCCCTTTTTCCTTTCCCCTTTTTCCTTTCCCCTTTTTCCTTTCCCCTTTTTCCTTTCCCCTTTTTCCTTTCCCCTTTTTCCTTTCCTTTTTCCTTTCCTTCTCTAAAGTGGTCTCTGAGTTCTAGTGCAGTGAGGAACTGGTTTGGGCACGTGGCAAGGTGATTTGTAGAGATGTTCCACGCTCCTTCGTGAGCTGACACGTGGCTGTTGGTGTTCACACAGGACTGGGCTTTGATTCAGGGCTCCTGATCACTCTTGGAAAGACGACCAAAATACCAAGAGTCTTTTTAGCTGTTGGGTTGGAGCCTTTTCCCTGGTTTATGTCGGTCACCAGAGAGGGCCACTTCAAAGGCAGATGTGTCCCCATCACATCCTTGTGTCAGGAAATGCTCCTTCCCTGGAGCTTCAAAACCCACACGTGTGGAAATGGGGATTTCTCAGGCTGTTCCCTGCCTTGAAACTGCTCCCAGTCTGGCTGGAGTCAGTGCCAGTGTTTTGGTCTTTGTGTACCAAAGAATGGACCCAAATCAAGGATTTTTCCCCCCAAAATTTTTCAGACAAACAATACACAGAATTCTTGGGACTCAGCTTGAGAGAAACCCATCTCAAGTGCTGGGTTTTGCAATTAAACCTTGTCCTAAAGTCAGTGTGACACAAGGAGGGGAAGGAAGTGGTCACATCTCTTATTTTTAATGCCTGATTCTAGGCATTAAAATCAGACATTTTTAATGCCTGATTCTAGGCATTCCTAAGTACCTGGAGGAAAGCACTAAATGCTGACTAATTCAGGTTCTTGTCCCATAACCAAAAAATGCCTTGCCAAGGACAGTGATCCAGCAGAGGTTTGAGTTTACAAAGTGTCTGTGTGGATTTTCTGAGCCTGTCTAGGGAGTGTTGCTCCTTTTGCTGCTTATTTCGCTGTTGGTTTATCAGGCTGAGGAGATGAAAAATGTCCCTCTTGCCTAATATTTGAGCCTGGTTTGCTGAGGATTAATGCTACCACTGCTACTACTACTACTATTACTAGTACTACAACAATAGAGTTCCCAGTATCTAGGGACACACATTTTCTAAACCTTATCCCCAAAAAGCTGGGGCTCAAACACTGACTTATTTTGGCACAGAGATACAGGGGAGAAAGGAGAAGCAATATTGGGAATGAATGAATTAATGAATGAATTAATAAGCCTGTTCATTAATTCACTTAATGAGGTAAAGAACCAGTGATGTCTCACCATGTGCTTTTCTGCATCTGAACTTCCTTACAAAACCAATACTCAGGATAATAAAAAAGGCCGTGCTGATTTCCCAGGGTGAGCACTGACCAAGCAGTATTGCCCTGGGAAACATAAAAAATTACGTTAAATAATTTGGTTTCAAAAGAAAGAGCTGCATAACTGGATTGTCTTCCTTTCATTCAGCATGATGAGGGAGATTGTCTCAGTGAAGTGAGTTTTAAATGTTTTGGTGATGGAGGAACCAGAAATGAATTGTTGTTCAGTGCATTTTTCTTTCCCACTGAGCATGCCAGGACAGAAAAGTCCCGAGTCATCAGAGCTGGCCAGAATTGCAGCAATCCTCTCAGAAACTGGGTGTCTGCAGTGATGCATGGTCTGCAAGAAAAATTTTTTTAATAAATCAAAAAATGGAACACCAGGCAGCAAATACGAGTTTTTTCGCAATTCCAAGCCTGCATGAGGGGTAATGTAAGACACTTCAGAGACAAGCAAGAGAAGCAGGAAGCCCTTAAGAAAGGAATCAGTCATTGAACTGGAAAGATGGGCAGCACCCCTGTGTTCCATGCAGGGAAATTCAGCCAGGAAAGTTCTCGCTGGAGCGAGTTCACACCTGAGTCAGTGCCAGAGAAAGCTCCCTGCTTCCCTCAGTGCAGTGCCATCTCTTGAATTGGGAGGTTTCCCACCACTTGTGCTGCCTTCCCACAGCTTCCTTTGTGCTAAAGGAACGCTCTGGGTTATTGAGAGCTTTGTGTTGGCACCTGCCCATTGCTAAGGGGGGGCAGGAGAAGCAGGAATTCTCTCTTTAGAGACCTCAAATTGACCTGTGTGCCCTTCCTGACCTCTGGTAAATATATTCTTATGAAAATCACAAAACCAGAGGGTTGAAAGGACCTCTGGGACCGTGGAGTCCAACCTGTGCCCAAACCCCACCTTGTCCCAGCCCAGGGCTCTGAGTGCCACCTCCAGGCCTTCCTTGGGCATCTCCAGGGATGGGGACTCCAAACCTCCCTGGGCAGCCCCTGCCAAGAGCCCTTTCCTGTGAAAGGAGGATAAATCCCCTTTGTTATAACCACTGAACTTCCAGATTTCATCTTCACCCCACGTTACAGCAGAAGGAAAACCTTTCTCCAAGGGAGGAACACATCAATCCTCTCACTTTGGGATTGCACCAATGTTCCCATGCAGGCCCAGCCTTGCTCCTCTCCTTCACTCCGGGTCCAGAAATACAAACCCAAAAAGCTCTGGGCAAAAGCTTCTGCTTGACAGAAACTGTTCAAACGAGCACATCACTGCACAGGAATTCACTTTCCAAATTTCATTGAGCTGAAAACGTTCTGAGAGCTGTAATTCACTCCCTACTTCCATTCCCCTTCGGAGCATCACTGCCACACAGTGCACTGCATGAACTCAGGACTAATTCTAAGCAGATGGACCTGATTTTAGTTGCTTTTTATTTTTTATCTTTTTTTTTTTTGTCAGCTCCTCCATTTCGGTGCCAGCAAGAAAGCCAGCCACACTGGGAAACATTGTCCTTTCACTTCTATACAAGGCAAACCAAATCATTTCTGCTGGGGCATTTCTTTTTTGGCCCCTGTGAGCTAAATGGATGCCTTTAACCAGCAGCACAGCTTTCACTTTAGGTCAGTGTTTAACTGGTTCCCAAGCTTTTCTGCTGTCTCTCATTGAGCAAACAGTGGATTCCTATTTCCATGCTGCAAAAAGGCTTCCTGGCACTCTCTGCTTTCTCTAGGATCGAGCTCTTAAGGGCAGACAAGGCTGGGAAGTTCCTACTCCACTGAGCTGAGAGGTCAAAGCACAGACAGCAGCGTGGATCCAAACGTTTGTGTTGGAAAGGAGGTTTTCTAGGGAAACTGCCAGGTTGTACATACTAAAATAACAATAATGCCAGCCAAATCAATAGAGAACAGTTTCAAAGTGGAGAAGAACATGGTTACTTCAAACTGCTTGGGCTGCAGAGAAGTTAACACGGCTGAAATAGAAATGAAACTTTTAGTACAATGAAAGAAAATGTTTCAGCTTATACTGCTTATTTTCTTCTATGAGTGATTCCATAAAACTCTTCGAATTTGGGGGTTTTTTGGCCACCTGGCTCTGGGGTTTGTGATGTGCAAGTTCCACACACTGAGGAAGAACAAACAGCTCCTACTGCTCCCTGCAGTGAGGGCAGAAGGAGGCATTGCATCCTTGATGCCACCCCTTTTCCCTTCTTGAGATGTCTGTGTTGAGGACACCTCTGCTGTGTCATGGTTTGAATTACTTTAATTTTCTAATTGTGGTGTAAGCACGGAAACCAGTTCCTTTAGCCCAGAAAATGGGTCCTGCTCTTTGGGCTGGGATTTTCCATTCGTGCCCCAGCGCCAGAGTAGGACTGAACATCATCCCAAACCTGCTGGGCTTTCACTGCTCACTTGTTTATACTCAAATACTCTTGATTCGTTGTTCTTCTTTGCAGGAATTGCAGAGTTTCTGGAATAAAATCTTGGAAGCCACTGATTTGTAAGCAGAGGTCCAGTTTAGGGGGTTAAAGATCCAGGGAACTGATGGTGAAATGCACACTTGCCTTAATTTAAGTTTATATTTTAAAAATCACACCCATCACTCAGCTCTCTGGTGCCTTGCAGGAAAATAACAAATGTCATAAAACGCTGGAGGCAGCTCCAGCTTTAAAATATCAGAGACTCCTCAACATTAAGCTAAACAGCCCTTATGAAATAAAAATTGACTGGGGAGTGGGGGGCACCTGAGACACAGGGATTAAATAATGTCTTGTATGAGCTAGAACTGACCCCAGACCTCCCAAAACCCCTCCTGCTCTGCCCTCTTGGCTTTTCCTTTCTTGCTGGTGCCGCGTGTCTGAGCCAGCTGTAGAACTTCTGCTGCTTTGGGTTCTCAGCAAGACTCAGAGCTGCTCTGTGCAGAGCAGTGACCCTGTCCCAGCCCAGCGTGGTGCCTGTAAATTCAGTGCTGGTGACCCCTGGCAAGGTGCAAGGGACACTTGCTGCTGGAATTACTCCTTGGATGTGTTCCTGTATTTATTTCTCCCCATGTACTACAGCATATTTCACAACTATGACATTTATTTGAGATCGAGGTAAAAAATAGTGCAGGAGTATGGGAAGAAAAGGATGAATCATAAAATGAATCATGGAGTGGTTTGTGTAGAAAATGACCTTCAGGATGATCTATTCCTGCCCCATGCCATGGGCAGGGACACCTCCCCCTGTCCCAGGGTGCTCCAAGCCCCGTCCAACCTGGCCTTGGGCACTTCCAGGGATCCAGGGGCAGCCACAGCTTCTCTGGGAGTTCCATCTCAGCCCCTCACCATCCTCACAGGGTGGAATTTCCTCCCAATATCCCACCTATCCCTGCCCTCTGGCAGTGGGAAGCCATTCCTCCTTGTTCTGTAATCCCCCAGTCCTGTTCCAGATCTCCTGGAGCCCCTCTAGGCACTTCAAGGGGCAGTTTCTGTGAGTGTTCCCTCTCTCAGGCTGAGGATTTGCTGACTTATTCCATGTTATGTGGTATATTGGGAATGCCTTTGTTTTAAACAAAGTTGCTGCCTTGCATTTAGCTCCATTCCAAGTCTTTAAAACGAGCTGCTCATTTGTGCTCAGCTTAAATTTCACTGTAACCCCATTAGGAAAAGAAAAAAGTGCAGAATGAGGAAAAGAAAAAAGTGCAGAATGAGAAATAATTAAAATCCTTCTAATGTGTTAAAGGAGGGCGTGGGCGGGGGAGTGGAATATCAGTGCAAGCTCTTCTGGGTTTCAGATTAACTTTATTATTTGGTGCAAATGAGAAGCCTGTCTTTAACAAATCCATCAGAGGTCCTGCGGTCCCTGAATTCCCCTGTGCTGGTGTGACTGCAGTGCCTGGCTGTGGGAAACAAGGAGCTCTGGCTCCTCAGGTGTTCCACACTGCCTGCAAACCATCCAAATCCCACGGAGAGCAGCAGCAGCATAAGCAAATTGGTTTTTTTTTTGTCCAAAGAACAATCCTGATGGCTGCATCATCAAAAACAGGGCAGCTGCTGTTGTGTTCATAAAAACCCCAGATGGAGAACATCTCCCAGCTCTGCTTGCAGCATTATTCCCTTTGGTTTAATCTTGATTTTGCTGATGTTTGTAAAGCATTGCAAGAGGCAAGAGTTCAATGACTCCCATCTGAAGTTGGACATTTCCCTTTATTCCCAGCTAGGAATATTCCCACCATCCTGCCAATGCAGCCTGCACACCAAGGTAGCACATCTGACAACAAATCTCCATCTCAGGAAGGCTGCCTCCTTTCCTGGTGCTCCAGAAGATTGCATTTCATCTGCAGGAGTTCTGAAAACAGTATTTGGATATTACAGTAAATATCTCTGTGGGTGGAAAACAATCCAAGCAACCTCCGTCCCTCTCTGCAGTCAAGCAGGGACTGCATCCATTCATTTACCTTGAATTCCTCTGGTTCTGTAATGCAGGTTTCGCTGCAGGAAACAGATCAAATGATATCCACGAGGCTCATAGGAGAGAAAAGTAATGTACCCATTTTCCATCTCCATGGATTTATTGCGAGTTAAAGATGCTCTCAGGGTGCTGGTGTGGTGGGGAATTACGGTTGTTCTGGTTAGCAGCCAGGCACAGCAGTGAACTCGGATCAGCCTGGCTTACCAGGGAGCAGGCATTTGTGATTATCCCAATTCTCACAGATATTTCCTGACACCGTCTCATCAGGCTGGGAAGATGTCCAGGACTCCAGACATCAAGGTCAGGAAAGCACGTGCTGGAGATGCTTGTCGAGACCTCCTGCCTGAGCTGGCTTTGGCCAGGAACCCCAAAATAAAGCAGTGAAATCTTGTGAAATCAGCATCATTTCAGCAGCTCAGGCCTGGCTCACACCTCGCGGAGTCAAAGTGGCTCCTGCTGATCGCCAAAGGGAGAGGGGATGGGCAGAGCAAAATGTCACTGCAGTCATGGGTCTTCAGACCCGAGGGAAAAAAGCTGGTTCCAAAGTTAACGGAGATCCGTCCCTGAGCTGCCTCTGTCACCCCCAGGACTCTTCCCTTGGATGGAGCAGGGAGTGGCTCAGTTTTGACTGAAGTGAAACAGTAGGGAGGGATAACAGGGCTCAGGGGCAGCAGGGACTGCTGAGCTGGGAACCCGAGGGGTTTTGAAAAGCCTGTGGTTTAACCCCGGATGAATTCACATTTTCTGAGTAATCTTCAAAAGCAAAGCCCGTTGCTGGGCAGCAGCAATGCTCCCAAATCCCAGTGTCCCGCTGCCAGTGACTGCTGCCCAGCTCTGCCCCCAGCCTGCACCAAGGCAAGGAGCAGAGCCTTGTTTTGGGAGCAAATCTGGAAACCCCGACAGCCTTGAAAATCCTGGGGGGAGAGGATCAGGCTCCCTTGCAAAGAAAGGAGCGATTTGCAGAAAATTGCAAAAAATAACTGTGGAATTCTACAGCAACACTGCTGATTTCTCTTGTTCAAATCCACGGGTTTAAGAGCTGTTGTGAAGGCAAAGGGAGCTGTGAAAACCCAAAGCCTTTTGCCTGCAGCGAATTTATCCAGAGGGTACATTATATCCAGGGTTTCTTCCTTCAGATAATTTGTTGGCAAAGCAAATGCAGCTTCAGCAATGTTGGACTTTTGCTCTCAGTAAAGTAACTTGGCTGGTGGATCAGCCTTTGACTGTAAGTGCTCCTGTCATCCCACAAAATATTTGAAATAAAAGGATGCTGGACTGTGCTTTTAGAGTTGGGTCCAACAGCCAGCTCCAAACCTGAGCAGTCTCTGAGCTCTCAAGGGAAGGCCTGGCTCGGGCACAGCTCAGATCTTTAAATCTTTCTGGGCCTGACTTGGTTTTTCCCTGGTTGCTCCGTGTGCTGGTGCCAGCCAGGGAATCGTATTTCTGTGAATGGTGATGTGCTTTTGGTTGTAGACCCCAGTCCAGGGGAGTTTTTACTGCAACAAAACCTTTTCCCAGAGTTCGTTTTCCCAGGGAAAGGAAAATCTTCTTGAGCTCCGGATTAGAGAAATGACCAGCCAGTAGCATGGACAAAACCTGAAAAAGGTGAAACCACCCTGTGTTAACATGAATTCACAGTATTTTTAAGAGGAGGATGGGAGAGAATGATCTATTTTGATGAAGAAATTATAAAAATACCTGGAAAAAGAGAGAAAGTGCTTAATGGTATGTGTAATGTATGCAAATGTGCATGTGACACCAGAAATCAGGCGAAGGAGAAAGTGTATGTTCTTGAAACTTGTAGGAATCCTGCTCTTGGATCTTCCCTGATCCACCTGAAAATAGACTGGCCTTGGAAGAGCACAGGAGAGAACAACAGCCACTGAAGTTCTGTGCCACTGATTTCTGACAGGCTCTGAAATGTATCAGCTGATCCACCACTCCCTGATTCAGAAAAAGACTTGAACCGACAGCAATTGAAAACTAAACCAAATCCTTTCGTATTTTGCTTAGTAATAGGATTTCTGGAATGGGCAATCTTGAGAGGGGCAGGATTAGGAGCCTGCTCCCACGTAATTAAGTTGTAAAAAATCGCTTTTGTGAGGACTGAAGGGATGGGATTCCTTCCAAATCAACCTGCACTAAGATCCTCTAAACGTCTAAACATCTAAACATCCCTCCCTGTCCCATCCTGCTGGGATCTGATCCCACATCCCCCTTTGCTGCCGGGGCAAATTTTTGCATCTTAATTGTTATGCTGTCAAACAATTACGTTAATGAGTGCTCCTCATCCTCTTACCCTGTGTGCATGGCAGATTTCCACCGATACTTTCAGCCCATTGTGTAGTGAAGTAAAAAATGCAGCTCTGAGATAGAGAACAAGTCCTGTTGTGCACAGATTACATTTGCTGCAGACTTTTCTTTCCCGAGCTGTCAGGTATCTACAAACTGTTCACATTCAGGTTTGAATTAACAGCACAGCTCAACTCCTAAAATGGCTGCATGATGATTTCAGCCAACCTATTTAAGGTGAGATCCCCCTTAAAACTGGCTGAAGTCTCTAATAATTCCTAACAGCAACTTCCTTTCTGTAAGCAAAGAGAACTATTTTTCTTCCAAACTCTTTCCATCAGTAGATATTGATCACTTAACCAAGCCAGCCTTTCAGCTGTGAAAGGCCTTTGATTAAAATTTCCCTTGGCAGTGCCTTGGATTAGATATTTTATCATCATCATGAATACTAAACCCCCATAATGTAAAAAAAGGAAATGAAATGAGGAGCAGTAACCCGATGGACAAAGTGGAAAATTGTGCATTAAATGCCAGACACACTCTTAGACACTCCTGGCCCACTTTACATATTGTACAGTTAGATAAAAGAAAATCTCAGGGCTAAAAAAATTCTATTTAATTCAAGCATTCTGAGTAGCACCTGTAAATCTTACTGGGTTTGCTAAGAGGCTGCAGATTTTCTGCTGTGTTCTTGTAGTAATTGGAATTCTCTCTCTGCCTCAAAAAACTGAGACGGTTTTGAATAGCAAACAACCTGTCCACCACAAAATCTGCTCTGATACGGCTGTCAGCTTTCTCCTTGTTTTTACTAGAAAATTCCCCGTCACATGGGGAGAGAGCTGATATTCCCAATAAATGCCACTTGCAGATGAGTCAGCTGCAGAGGAGGGGAGCACTGCTCAAGTAACTTTCTGTAGAAAGAAAAAAATACTCTTTCAGGATTCAACAAAAAGGCAGAAGGCAGCGCTTTACTGAGCAGGGAGGCAGCGGCGATGATCAGAGCTGATATTTAGTGATGAGGCAGCAGTGGTGATCAGACATGACAAAGGAAGACGGGGGTTTTGTGTTATAACCAGGGAAAAAATTCTATCTATGGCAAGTGATCCATTCTGGCCCTGATAAAGTCTGTCAGGGGCTGGTTTAACCTTTTCTTATGAAGTTCTTTAATCTGTTCCAGCAAGGAACTATTTGGAGGACAGTCCCGCTAATGGCACAGTGGGTTTGGTTGTGTTTCTCCAAAACAACACCCATTTTTAAGCTAATGATGCAGAGCTGCAGCCGCGGTCATTCAGAGAAAATGAAAGAGGAAGAGCAGCAGTGCTAAGGCCAGATGGTTTCAAAACCACAAGGTTTAATGCTGATTTATGTGTCCCCCTGGGCAGCAATAAGAAGCCAACAGCTGACTCAGAGTTTCTTGTTAAGCAGGATTTGGGTGTCTAATTCTCCTACCTGTGGATAAAACTTTGTTGTAAAGGAAGAGGTCAAGGGATGCACGAGCCAGAATTTCCTATTGAATTCCACTGTGAGGTGAGCTTTAATTAGAATTGTGTCTGCAGAATGGCTGTGCCTAGGGGCAGGGTATTTTTGAATCCCCCTCTTAGCAAAATTACTCTCGCTGGGTTTTCAAGACAGGTGGATGGAGAGCTGTGCTGGCAGAATTACACCCCGGAAAGGTTAAACCTGTCAGAATGCAACCTGAAACACAGAGCATTAACTCTGCCCTTTATTGAGGTAAATATTTATTGGCCCCTGCAACAGCAACCTGCCCAGGGGGCTCCCAAATCCCTGCAGAAGATGTGGAAGCAGCAACAACTGCAGGAGCAGAAGCTGCCCAGACTTTCATTTGTTCCTCTCCCCATTTCAGCTCCCAGCTTACAATGCCTTGATGATAGCCCGGTCACAAACAAGCTGGCTGTTCATCCAGCGTGAAATGATTTTTTGAATTTGTATCCATTATCTGAGGCAGAAAAAGCCCCGCTCTCCCTGTTTACTGTGCCAGCAAAGAGCTTCCAGTAACACCGGGATGATTGGAAAAGAAAGCTGGGTCTGGCTGTGTTTTGCTAACTCCGTGGAGCTGCTTTGCGGGCTCTTCAGGAGGTTTGTTGGCCTCCTTTTCTTTCAGCTAATTACTTGGGTGTCATGGTCTCGCCTAAAGCATCAGATAAAAGAGTTTAGAACTCGTCAACGACTGACATTCAACTGAATTGTGATTCCTTAGCAGGAAAACCAGAGGTGCTGTAGGAAACAGCCGGTGAGGTTTTTCCATGCCTGCCAGACCTCAGTATTCTTGGAGGCAGCAGAAGATGCAATTCCTGAAGCCGCATTCCAGCTGAAGACACAACTGGCAGGTATTTCCGTGTTTTCCCGAGCTTGTCCCTGAACGGAGGAGGCTGGAAGGGACCACTGGTGGTTCGTAATGCAACCCTCTGCTCAAGATCACATTTGCCACGTTTGTGGCACAGGACAAAGCCTGGGTAATGATGTCACACTGGTAGTGTCCACCCCAGATAAAAGAAGTCTTTAGACGAGGAATTGACCTTTTAAAAAAATTCTTCAATTCTATTCTCTTTCGTTTATTTGCTGCTTGCACACAGATGAACTTTTGGTTAATTGTTAGTCCTGATGATGGCAGTTGAATAATTGTTCCCCCTTGGTGTGTATGTGCAAACTTGTCCTTCGAGGTTAAAGCATAACAGTGAGGCAACTATAACTCATTCTGTTTTAGTGGTTATTTTCAACTGTAAGTGTAAAAAACCCTCTTCTTTTATTAATAATTCAAGCCATAGGCAAATCCGTTATACATAATGTAAATTAAAACAACTCTTTGATTTCTTTTGTTGGAAAAGATTGATCTAAACATGGCATTTTAATCTTATTTAGAACTATGGATGCCTTGATCCTGCAATGAAATCCTCTTACAACCTCGTAATCCATCAGTATTGACTTGCTATAGACTGGGAAACACTGCCTGATGCCAGATGTTTGTGAAGCTGCCAGAATCAGAAGGGATTATCAGCCTTTAATAACAGAAACCAGGGAATCCCAGAATGGTTGGGGTGAGAAGGGATCTTAAAGCCCATCCCCTGCCATGGCAGACCTTCCACTGTCCCAGGCTGCTCCAAGCCCCGTCCAACCTGGCCTTGCACACTTCCAGGGATCCAGGGGCAGCCACAGCCTGTTCCAGTAGTTCCCCCTGGATGCTTGGGCGGTGGAACAGGTTTTTTTCTGAAGACGGAGAAACCTGGGTACAGCCCCAGCCCTGATCCAGCAAAGCAGGAAGGAAACCTCAGCAGGAACCTCATCCCCAGTGCCACATTCTAATTTCCACAGCGTGCTGTCCCTCAGGGTCCTCTGGGACCCTCTCCTGGTTCTCTGAGAAGATGCCAGAGCCCAGATGGAGCCGTTGATTCCTTTCACTGCTGACAACAATGAGGTGAGCAATGCTTGCCCATTATTTATAGGAAGGGCTTTCACCAGGGCTCCTGTGGGACCAGCAGAGGCTTCCAAGCACCGACTGGCCACAGCTGTCCCGTGTCCCTGGGTGCTGATCAGCCCCCAGCACGCTGGGGACAGCGGCCTGTGCTGGACCTGCAGGGGCTGGGGCCTGATAAACCAGCAGAGCCCAAATGATTCGCGTCCCCTGAGCTGCCACAGGACAAACGCTGTCACCCCCAGAGCCCTGCACCAAAAAAGGGGTTTTCTTCGGAGGCAAAGGACATCTGCTGCCGTTGGAGAAGGACACAGATGGGATGTGTTGTACCCAGGCTGTCCCTGATCGCAGTGTGTGTGTTCTCTTTACATTCAGAGAAGTGTGTGTTCTCTTTACATTCAGATGTGTGTGTTCTCTTTGCATTCAGAGAAGTGTGTGTTCTCTTTGCATTCAGATAAGTTTTTTTTCTCTTTGCATTCAGAGAAGTGTGTGTTCTCTTTACATTCAGATAAGTGTGTTCTCTTTGCATTCAGAGAAGTCTGTGTTCTCTTTACATTCAGATAAGTGTGTTCTCTTTGCATTCAGAGAAGTCTGTGTTCTCTTTACATTCAGATAAGTGTGTTCTCTTTGCATTCAGAGAAGTCTGTGTTCTCTTTACATTCAGATAAGTGTGTTCTCTTTGCATTCAGAGAAGTCTGTGTTCTCTTTACATTCAGATAAGTGTGTTCTCTTTGCATTCAGAGAAGTCTGTGTTCTCTTTACATTCAGATAAGCTGCCTTTGGGTGACAAATACTCAAAGCCTTCTCCAAAGCTCAGCTCCTCATTCTGTGCTTTTCAAAGGGGTCCCACAAGCACAGAGCTCTGAAATAAGCAGGGTTCCCCCTGGCTCTGAGTGTCCTGCAGAGGCGAAGCCCAGAGTGACTCTGCAGGCAGCCAGAAATTCAGAATTTGCCATTATTTGAGATGGACTGCCTCTGCATTAGATATTTTACCAATATGTGATAAGAGCTCCTTGTTCTGGCAAGATTGAAACCTAAAATAGACAAGGAGAAGCCAGATGTTAATGCAGATTCCCACTATCTTTTTTTTATTGTTATATTATTATCATTCTTTTGTATTATTCTCATCCCAGTTTCTGGATGCTTTGCAATAGGAGGAGCTGAACCCTCTTTTTTCTACATTTTGTTCATAATATTTGTAAAAGTGAGGAAAAACACTGATTTAACTAAGTCACTTCCATCTGTATCTCTGTATAGCTCCTTAAGGATTTGTGATTTAACTTTTCCATCCCTCCCAGGCCTGGTGCAATGTTTCTCCCTTTCTATGAAGTATTTGGCAAGTCTGAATGTAAACACATGAGGATGCTTTAATTATCTTCTTGGAGGCATCCTAGAGCTTCTCCTACCCCAGAGAGATGGAGGAAGTCCATTTTGAGAACAGCAATAGAACCAATTAATTTGCAGTTTATTCCTGTTGATCTTTGGGAACTGGAGTGTCTGGAAAATCCAGTGCCTTATACAGAAAATTGGCAGGGAGATTTTTCTTGTTATTTAGAACAAATTGTCAATGACATGAATCTGAAAAAATCCATTAAAGGATTCAAAACTAGTTTGTTGTCTCAGTTTTACCTCTGCACTTTGGTATGAGGTTAAAAAACTTCTAGCATCATTGAAGAGTCATGGCTTAATTGGAGGAAGATTGAAGTTGAAAATGGAGTTATTTATCTGCAGACTTAAATTGGACAATGTGGGCGAATCCTTTGAGTTGCAAAGAGAAAAAAATGGAAGCAATTCCCTGCAAAAAAAATGCAAACTTTTGAGGAAGGGAGAGCAGGCAGTAATCCTTTCCAATAGTGTTTAAGGAGGTGTCGTGGGTTGGACGCTGGCCAAAGGCCAGTGCACTCACCAAAAATCATTTATTCATTTTCCTCTGTTACAGTTGAGCAGAGGAGGGGAAAGAACAATTTAAAAAAACTTAACGGGGTGAGATAAGGATTAGGAGAAAACACCTTAAGGGGCAAAACAGGCTCAAGGCTTTAGGAAAGTATAAAGAAAAATTTATTAACAGAATTAAACGAGGGTAACGAGAACGAATATAAACCTTTAGAACACCTTCCTCCCCACCACCACCCTTCCGACCTTTTTTCCCATTGACAGTGCAGGGAGACAAAACATGGGGGTTGTTTTGGACAGTTTGTCACCTTTAAAAAACTAAATTTCCTTTCAGTTCATTTAGAGGGAGGACTCTCTTTTGTTATGCCATGGGGTCCTTCCCACAGGGACAGTTCTTTGTGAACTTTTTCCAGCATGGTTCAAAATCTCACAAGAGCAATCCTGCCTGAAAACCTGCTGCAATGTGAGCCCCTCCCACAAATAAAGCAGTCTTTCCATAACTGCTTTTTTTCCCCAGTTCATGGGGTGCAGTCTTTCAAGGATGCGCTGTCTTAATATAAAAGCAAAAGTCTACTTCTTCTTTCTCTGCAGGCAAGGGTTCTCTCTGTGTCCAAGCCTTTCACCAGATCACAGCTTCTCAGCATTTACACGCTCCAGCGTGAGAACCATTCTTCTCACTGGCTGCGGGTGAATTCTGCATCCCCCCATGCACATCATGAATTATAGGGAAAATAGTTTGTTGTATCAATAGTCCTCACCACGGCTTATAGAAGAATCTCAGCTCTGAGGCTTGGAGCACCTCCTCCTTCTCCCTCTGTACTGACCTCGGTGTTACCATGTTGTTCTCTTCACGTGCTTTCACATTTTCCTTTCTCTGACTCGGGAGAGAATTGGTGTTCGTAGGTTTATTTGTTCTGAAGTTTTATCAATTGGAAAGTTTTGTAGAGTTCTGTAACATTAAAACAGCATTGAACAGTTGTACGCTGTGCCGTTCACTGCTGGTCATGTGGTCTTCGCCAGCCTTGGCTCCATTTGGTGCCTCTCTTCATGCGAGGCGCCGGAAAGGAGAAGTTTGGTTGCTGCTGCCTCTTTTTGTCCCTCTGCCTGCGGTGTGGCAGGTTAGAAGTGGCCGGGCAGGCAAAGTCCATCGTGTTGAGATGGTGGCGGTCGCGTGGCTTCTCTGGCCCCGGCCGCTCCCGGAACGGGCCGTGGGGCTGCTCCCGGCTTTGACCATGAAGCTGCTCCCGGTGCCAGGATGGCTCCCCAGGCCCCGGCGGCAGGATCTCGGCTCCCCAGGCCCCGGCGGCAGGATCTCGGCTCCCCAGCCCTCGGCAGCAGGATCTCGGCTCCCCAGGCCCTGGCAGCAGGATCTCGGGAAGGGCGCGGCTGGGACGAGGCCTGGTGGGGCTGGCCGTTACCTCACCCCCTGAGAGGGGCAGGAAGAGAGAGAGCTTCCCTTCCTTAGAAGAGAGAGCTTTTCCCCTTCCTTAAATATGTTATGATGGAGGCGTTATCAGTTGTCCAATTGGTTTAGTAGAATGTCTATTCTCAGAGCCAGCCAGCGACTCCCGGCATGGAGGAAGTTTCCAGGAGCTCCTCACAGAGAATCACTTCCGTGGCTGCCCTTTTTTCCTCCTCACCAAAAGTCAGCCTGTATGGAACCATCACAGGAGGGATGTGCTTACGGCAAAGTAACTTTAAGGCATCACAAAAGGCAATCATAGGAGCTATTTTTGTATCTCCTACTTCAAAATCTCCTCCACAGCACAACCCATTGATGTGTCTGGGTGGTGAAGGGCTCTCAAAGTCCCTCTCACTGCGTTTCCCTCAAATGCCTGAGTAGAGGAGCCCTGAATGAAGTGGCTCGAGGCTCTGCTGTGGGGCTTGGGAGAGATGAAAGGACAGGCTGGACCTCACCTGAGAGCGCAAAGAAAGAGCTCTTCAGCAGATATTTATGGCACACTGATGTCCTTTTAATGGGAAGAGGTTTAAGTAAACATAAATGCACTTTATGATTCTTTAATGCTGCCAGTGTAAGAACCAGTCCCTCTTCATTGCCTGGTGTCTTAAAGATTTTAATAGAAAACATGGAAGAGCTGCGGGGAGAGATTGAATATGTTCAAACAGGGAGAAAAATGAGACAATTCCTTTTTCCCCCTAGTCCACCAAACAAAGGTCACTCACCCATTCTGATCCTGTTTCCCATTTTGCTCTTAGACTGCAGCGTGTTCCTCCTCTGGCCTCCAACCCACCTCCAACCCCCTCTAGAGAGGCCTAATTTGGGGCTTTTTGAGTCTGACCTGAAACAAGCCCAAGTTAAAATCTTCTCTCTTTGACGTGAGTTCCTTCTCTGGCCACATCGAGCCCCTTATAGGGAGGCCTAATTTGGTTTTTTGGAGTCTGACCTGAAACAAGGCCAAGTTTAAATCTTTTCCCTTTGACTTCAGTATCTGCTCCATGAGGTCCTTCAAACCCAGCCCTGCTCCCAGGTCTGCTGCATTGATGGAAATTCATTGACTGCAGTGGAGCTGGGATAACGATGCTGTTGTAGAATAAGAACTAAATCAAGGCATCAGTGATGAAACTGAAAAAATAAACTTTGGTGTCAAAGTCCACTTCAGCCAGAGGTTGTGCAAACATTCTCACGAAAAGCAAAGCATGAAGGGAACAAGGAAAATAAACTCTCTAGCAGTTGTCCCAGCAGTTTCAGGCATTGGGTCCTGTAATTCCATGAACGAGAGAGAGCTGAAAATATTTACTAATCTTGTTTTGAAGTTTTTAATTATGTTCAGCTGCGATTTAAAGAGAACACTCTGACATGTAATTTCTCATGGAGAGAAAATCTACTCTTTATGTCACCAGCAGATATTTTATTTTACTTCCACGAACCCCGTGTCAGCAGCACAAAGGCACTTCTGATCCATAGAAATTCCCAGGAGGAGTTAGTGACACAAACAGCAGGAGCCTGGGCAGCAGCAGGAGCAGGGGAGCAGCGTGCTCTTCCCATGTTCCATTGGTGGCTCTGATGACAAGTCTTTGGCATCCTGGGGCACTCGCTGGAGCCAAGAGACCATGGGCAAACTTCACTGTTTCTATTTCTGTGATCTGTAGTTTTCTGGGGCTTTTTTTTTTTAACAACTTCATGCTTCTTTTTCTGATGGAGCAAAGTTTCATTCTTTTGTAGTCAGACTTTCCTTGTTGGTTTTCTGGAACCCGACATGGCTCAGGCAGATCCAAGTGATGACAATGTGAGTAAGAGAAGAGCTTTGAGAAGAGCTGAGGGAGCTGCACAGACCCACAAGCAGCTCACCCAGGGCTCCAAGAGCGTAGCCTTTTCCATATAATGCAGCTGGACAAAGGAAGAACATGGAGATTGAAGGATTTATCTGTGTTTTGTCAGCAGAGGACTGAGAGAAACACACCAAGAACAAGTAAAACCAACATGTCCATCTCCCTAGGCAGAATGTTTTTTCCTGGGATAGATTTCCCTGTTCATTTCCAGGTAATTTGAGCAATAAGACTCTTGAATCCCTTGGGAATTATGAATACAGGGGACCTGACAACCAATTTATTTACATATGATGGAAGAGTTCTGGTATTCCTTTAATGGGTGTACAAATTTCCCTGCGTCTGTGCAGCAGATTTTTTGTAGCAGGGACCTCTTAATATGAAGAACAAGGTTTTATGTCTACAATAAAGACATTTTACAGCATCTCAAAGATTTCAGTCACTAGAGGGTAACAGAATCTTGTAAGGGGACCAGAGACTACCTGACCTACTCCTGGTCCTAACTTGGCTTGGCATTAATGGAAAATGTTCACATCTTTATATGAACAGAGCAATTCCAAGTGACAATGATTGAGCTGATCTGTTCAGCCCTGACAGTGAGAAATCTCTCCTCTGCCTCCAAGGGCAATTAGGGTAATTATACACATGTCAATTAAATGAGAGAAAGAATAAATCAGTGTCAGTACCCTGAACCACAGCCCATTTCTTCCATCATCGTGAAGTAACTTTTTGTATCAACATCCTTTGCATTTATTGATATCCTCAGATCTCCTGCTTTGAATATAAAGGGTTCAAATTCTTGGTTTTGAAAGAAAACACCCTGATTTTCCATCAAGAGCTGTGAGAGCTTGTTCGTGGCCTGCCCAGGTTCCACTTCATGCCAGAAACCAGCCCAGAAACACATTTCCTAGGATCCTCTTAAAAACTGTATCCTAAACTGGGGGTTAGGATAAACAAATCCACAGTTTTCTCATTCTCTTTCTGTTTGTACTGTTCCAGTAGGTGTGAGGAAGTGCTGGCAGAGTTTGGAGGCTGCGAAGGCTCTGAGTGCCTGCAAACGAGGCACAGGGTGGAATTCACAGGTCTTAAATAAAACCCTGACATGGTGACACTGAGGGCATTTCACCAAACAAGTCATCACAGCTCAGAGACCTCCAAGGAGCCAAACATTGCTATTCACACCTGCAAATCTGTGCAAATCACGAAAGGATTCTTTTTTCTTTATTATTAATTCTTTTACTGAGTGCCTGAGTGTGTGACATGTCCCACTCCTTAACGTCTGCATGTCTCAAGTTCAAAATGAGTGAAAAAAGCTCTTTTCTGGCTGGTGCATTGTGAAACCCCTTTGGATTTCATATTTCATATTCATATGAAAAATATTTCATGTTTTGTGACATACAAACCTGGTTCTTACTGGGCTGAGCCTCAGACTGAGGGGATCTCATGAAATTTGCTACAATAAATCAGGAATTGCTGGAAAAGCAACCTTGCTTAAGGAAACAAAAGAAATACAGAGCTTAGCAGGAAAAAAAAGGGCCAAATTCTAATGAACCTGGATGTATTGAAATGTATGCAATCGATTTCAGTGGGAGCAGCAGTTGGCTCGGAATAGACCTAATTAATTAACAATAATGATGTTTTGGCAGACTCCTCCATAGTCCCAGAGGAGCAGTCCATGCAGTTACCACTGCAAAATCATCATAAATATGTGGCTGCATTTGCTGTATTAAATAAAAAGGCTGTAGAGAGCTAATGGATTGGAGGAGAAGAGGGCCCATGATTAAGCACCGGAGTGCCATGGACAAAGAATGTGACTTCTCAGAAGTCCATGGCAAAATTCCACCCATTTCTGTAGGATGGGGTTTCACTTTTGAGGGTCTCTGAAGGTGGGAACCTTTGCCCAGTGGCAGCTTTGTGCCAGCCCCTGATCAGCAAACTCATCTGTTCCAGCGTGTGCACACCTTTAGCTGGAAGCCCCTGCTGCCTTGTGAACTGAATTCTGGATTCTGATTGAAATTCTGTGAGTGCTTTAACTTGCAGCCTGGAGAAACAACAAAATAAAAGGGAAAACAAACCTGAGTAATGGAATTGAAGTGGTGGAAGAGGGGAAAACTTCTGGCTATTTTAAGGAAGTTTTTGGGTTCTTTTTTTTTTCAACAGGCTGCTAAGGGTTAGTCACTGGCACTAACCACAGGTGGAAAAAAAAATTATTACCAGACTTCTTAATAATATAAACAATTTCTAGGCTTGAAATTCTATTCAGGAGTAGCTGATTAAGCACGTATCTTGTGATCTGTGGTCCCTAAAATGAACATCCTGCTGATGTCCCATTGACCCTTTTATCCTGGATAAGCCAGAGCATCTCACCTGTGTGCCTCACCTCAGCCCAGCTCCTCCTGAGAGAGTGAGATCCAAACCATCCTGGACAAATGCAGCAGAGACAGAGGAATGGCCAGGAATTCCTCTGCTTGCTCTTTCCCCAAATCCAGGTTTCCTCCCCTGCCAAGCTCCTGCTTCAGGCTGTGACCATTCAGTGCCTGGCCCGTTTTTGCAGCAGTAATTTGGGATGGATGATGCTGTTGCTCTGCACTGCTCAGATAAAGCCCCATTTACTTCCCATCTCATTGGCTCTGAGGGATAATTGAAACACAGTTCTACAGTTTGGCTCTTTATAATACCAGCGAGAGTGGAGAATTTTGCCTTTTGAATTGTATTTATGCTCATGTCTGAATTATATTTTATTGAACATGTTTTGCTGCCCTCCCAGTGTGTTGTAACTGCATGAGCAGGGAGCTGCCAACTCTGTTGTCTGATGATTGACATCTGATTTTCTACTGGGGGATTAATCAGGGAAAAATCAGAGAGCCCAAGATATCCAAGACTAACACCTTCAAAATGCTCCTGGAATTCTTTTGAGGTAACCACAAATATCCTTACTGATATTTTAGCTGACTTTCAGGAGCAATGAAATATTAATTAATATTTTGCCTAAAGAGTTTGGAACATCTGATGCCATGACTTGTTCACCTCCGGATCATGACAAAGTAAGGAAGAGGACCCTGTGACAGGACAAAATTTCTCATCCTCTCAGGGGGGAAAGCAAAAAGCAAGGGGGTAAAAAACCAAAGAAATTTAGAGGCTGTTAATGAAGAAAATCAAGGACCCTCTTTGAAGGCTGTGAAGAGCTTTAAACCAAGGCAGGATATTGGTGGAGAGATCACTGATATCATTTTCTGTCTGCGTTTTGAGACAGTGATGCCTTGCTCGTGGTGTTGCTGTGCCAGGTAATAAAAACTCCCCATCTCGTGCTTCAGCACAGTTCACTGTCCAGCACAAATTATACCCAAAAATGCTGAGACAGGCAGCAGAGAAGAAGAAAAAGGGAAGCAGAGCGATACTATTAAAAAAGCTATTTGTTAGAAGTGGCATTGATCCTCTCCCTCTGAATTCCTGCACATAACTTAGTCAGGCTCCCTCTGCA
Organism: Callaeas wilsoni; assembly: GCA_013398955.1. Taxonomy (NCBI): domain Eukaryota; kingdom Metazoa; phylum Chordata; class Aves; order Passeriformes; family Callaeidae; genus Callaeas; species Callaeas wilsoni. Next base: position 28,367 of record VWPU01017867.1, on the reverse strand, counting down.
AATGTTTATCCCATTAATACATCTGCCTGGAACATCTGCTGCCAGTTTGTGACAGTTGGAGGCAGTGAAGGCCATGAGCGACGTGGTGTGGCCCCAGACTTTAGAACAAACGAATCACTTGTGCCTGCAAGGCAAGCGAGGGTGTTAATTACCCCCAGCATTAATTTTTGACCTCTGTTATGGGGAAGATTGCAATAAACCCTGCTCTGACCTCGCTGTCTTTGAAGAGGAAAGGCTTTTAGAGGCTGATTCTTCAGCTGCAAAGCTTTCTGAGTGCTTCATGCATCAGCACATCCTCGCTGGTATCCACTGTGATAAAGGATGTTGATTAATTGATTAAATCTTGCTAATAGTGCTCTGAGGCTTCACAAAAATGCGTATTGAAGAGGAGAACTTCATCGAGATAATCTTGAATACTGCGTTTAATCTGTTCCATCTGCCCAGGAATGATGAAGACTTCCCAACAAATCCTGCTGGGATGGTGGGGATTTGATATTTGGGGTTTCTGCGGCTCGGCCACCCCTCAGCATTTACCCTGGTGTGTATGTGCCCGTCATGGTGGCATGTCCTGCTCCTGGAGCCTAAAATGAGCGAGATCCTATTAGCAGTGGGAACTGGGCAGGACTGGGGAGAGAACTGGAGGTGTTCCAGTCGTGCTAATAATACCTTTTGCTTGGAGACAATAACAATCCAGTTATGTTAATTTTTTGCTTGGCACATCCAGCGTGCCACGGACAGTGATGGCCGTAAGTGTTTTTATGAGAGCTTAATGCACACTCTGGGGTTCTGCGAAGCAGTTGTCAGCGTTAAATGCAGCACAAATCAGATGGTTAATCAGCATGTGAATGCACGAGGAGCCATGTCTGCAGACCAGGCACTGCTATTTTTAAATCCCCGGGGAGCTCTGCCACCAGATGGGCTTTTTTTTGAGCTATGAGTACTGCTCAGAACAGTTTGGTTTGGGCCTTACAAACTCTGGTAACTTTGGGAATACCTTTCTCCATCTGCTCGGCCTGGCTCCTCATTTTTTAGGTAGGGATCGGTCAATACTAGGAAAGTCAAGGCAAATCCTGTAAGTTTGCCAGGTTGGGTGGAGCTTGGGCCTGATGGGATATTTGGCCTTGTGTTGCCTGTCCTGACCCTTGGGATACATTAAGAATAGTTCAAAATGAGGTGTCCCAGCCCTGGGAGTGTCCAAGGCCAGGTTGGATGGGGCTTGGAGCAGCCCGGGGTGGTGGAAGCTGTCCCTGCCCCTGGAATGAGATGATCCTCAAGCTCCCCTCTAACCCAGACCATTCAATGATTCTAAGTATTTAAACATGCAAACTCACTGATTTTGGGAGCTAAACACCTGGATGTGAATGCAGTTTCTACATCCCTTTGTGAGCCTGGATTTTTTAATTCCTGGAAGTAAATAAACCACAGCTCGAGGTTATTTGAAAACTGCTAAGTGGGGTTTTGTTCTATTTATTTTAAACTGGACCAAAACATATACAGACTCAAAAGACAGGATGTTAGAAGGAAGTTGAAGGTGAAAACTTCTGTTATTCAGCAATTTTTCTTCCTGTGTCTCTAATGTGTTGATTTTTCTCCCTGCTCCTAAATAATTAGGGGAGACAATTTCCATTAAAAGTGGATGAGATGGAAGGGTGAGTGAAGATCTGAAATCTAAATTCTTTAGTGTTCAAAATCACTGCCCAAGTGCTCAATAGTCTCATGTTCCACCTCCACGACCACATTATCTGCTAAAACATCTGCAATGCCTTTATTATTAGTAGGCAATGTCATCATTTTCCTCTAGCAAACTTCCCCAGGGCTTCATCTCTACTCTAAACAAGACAATAACGTTTACTTGCACTAAAAAAAAAAATCTTGTCAAGAATTTTGACGGTTCTTCTGACCATTAATTAAGCTTGAAAAGCACTTACCAGCACTACTATTAGCACTTCATGCCTGGCTAAACCTGCAGAGAAAGAAGTGAAGAGAACAATTTGATGTATTGTGAAATAAACGCGCAGCGAGGAGAAGATGATACAGAAACATGAATACAACCAACAGAAAACTTATTTTTCTACTTTGATCAAGAGCTAGAGGCTTCTGGTAAATACTCAGATTATATTTTGCTACATAGGATACACAATTTGTTATATACTCAAAATGCACCACAGCATCCTTCCAGTTATTCCTTTTTCCGTTGAAATAATTACTGGAGCAGGACTTCAGCATCTCGTGTAAACATCATTAGCACTCATGCTTCTTTTTGGGATACTGGGGGATTTTTCCCCTCTTTTCTTTGTTTTCTCTGTTTCACTTTCTCCCAGGAATACCATTTCTGTTTGATGTGCTACGTTCGTTCCCATGAAGAGTTTGGGTTCTGAGAATCTGGCATTTTCCAACAGAAACCCATTCCATGAGAAAATCTCCAAGCCAGTCCTTTCTCGAACTACAGGCAGTTTGCCTCCCATGGGCCCAGATCCAGCAGCAATCACACAAATATCAACAAAACTTCCCAAGCTCTTCCAGCCCAGCCCGCTCCTGTAGCCAAGGTTTATATAAAATTTAATGTAGAGAGACATTTCTACCTTTTTCTGGGGTGCTACAGTGCTGTCCCTCTGTGGCCACCACTGACTGCCTGATAGATTTAAACCTAAACTTCGATTTCAAATTAAATTTCAAATGAAATTTAAAATATAATTTCAAATTTAATCTAAAAATACATTTATTATAAAGCTCTCTCCCAGTGGATACAGGTGTACAGAAACCTCTCTGCAAACACAACATGGAAAAGGTGTTATTTTTTTTTACTGACAGTTCCTGCCAACTTTCCCCCCCTGGTCCCAGGTTGAAGCTGATTTGATGGCTTTCAGGAAAGATAAGGATCTGAGGACTGTAAGTGTCTTCAGCTCATTCCAAATGACGAACAGGACAGAAGGAAGGGAATGTTCGGCAGTAAAAATCCTTTATGAAGGAAATATTTAAAATAAGCGGGATGAATTTCAAATGGATTCTCGTGGCACAGCCGCTGGCTTTATGGGAAGCAGTTTGTTTCATAGCTTGCATTGATTCTTGAGCGTCCTGGAACATTCTTTGTTTTCGCATTGTCAGTGTGCACTGTAGCAAAACCGTGCTGCAGTTTGCTCTTCCCCAGCAGATCTCCCCACTGCAGGGAGAAAACGGGAAAAAAAGGCAGAAATTCCCATCAGTTCAGAGCGAATGCTTTCCTCTGTATTTGCAAAACAAAAGCATTGTCTGTCAATTTTCAGCACAAGGCTCTGAGAATGAAAGATTATGTATTATGCATACAAAAGTCTGCCAAAATGACAGCAGCTCCTGTGAAATTTCTTTTGTCGGGGAGAAAAAATTGTCTAAATTGCCTCACTATTTTATTAGGAAATGAAAAACAAATATCAGAGTGGTATTTCTTTTAGAGTTGTATTGTAAATGGTGTTAAATACATTGAAAATGCAAACGTGGTTTGATTGATGTGCATTATATCTCCCCACTTCTCTATATTTCCCTATTCATATCGCATTTTGTTCTGATTTTGACCTGGGTTCTTTACTTAATGCTCAATATTTTTGTAGGGAAAAGACACCCTCCTTCCCAAGCTGTCATCTGCAAACCCAAAAGGAGAGCTGTCTCCTTCTGATCAACCTGAAGATCACCACAGCCCTCTCCACCTGGGCTGCAGTTCTGGCAAATATTCAGCTGTGAAGCAGACTTGAAGCATTTGAAATTCTCAGACAAAAACAAGTGTAAGCACTTTGCTGGACAAAGCCAGCTTAGGTACAGGCAGAATTTCAGCAAAGGCTGAGGTGACTCCACACTCCTGTACTAAAAATAGAAATACTTCTCCTTCAAACCTTTATTTAGTTTTCCTAGAGCAGAAGTGGAGCAGGAAAGGAGCCGTGTTATCAATCAGTCCTAGGGCTCTCACCCGGCTGGAACAGGACATGTTGTGCACTATATATTTATATTTACCCATTTCAAAAGGCTGTAGATTCATTTTTTTTCCCTGACATGAGAAATGCTGGTGGAAGCACTGAAGGATTAGAGGGTGGCTGTGATTTGCCTGCTAGAGTAAACAGGAGCCAACGCTGTAACCAGATCACATTCCTGCGGCGGGGTAAAGAGGCTCCTCAATTCTCAGCCACACTGAGAAGAAGCAAAAAGTGCACCAGGAAATAGGCTGAGCTTTCTTTAGTGTGGGAATGAAAACGTGGGACAGCTGGGCATGTTTGGCCTCATTTCACCTGCCTTGATCCTTGGCGTACCTCGGGAATATTTCAGGATGAGAGGCCCCATCCCTGGAAGTGCCCAGGTTGGAAGGGGCTTGGAGCAACCTGGGCTGGTGGAAGGTGGGGTAGGGATGGGGCTGGATGGGCTTTGAGGTCCTTCCTACCCAAACCGTTCTGGGATTATAAGGATTCTGCAGACAGGAAATCAAATTGATTTCTCCATTTTAGAGAGAGCAGCACTGTGCTGCCCAAGCAATCTCTGCACTGAGTGTGTGTGGTGGCACTTCCAGGCAGGACTGGAACCCCACCAGTGAGCAAACACACGGCAAAAGACCCTCCCAGTCCAAAAAAACTTCACCGGGGCAAGTTCAGGGAGGGAGGAGAACAGCCCTGTGAGCTCCCCGTGCTGACTGAAGCGTGAGGAGCAGAAATGTCACAGATCTGGGCTGAGGTCACCCAGGCAGCTTTCAGCAGACACGTCCCTGGGGTCCGACCGTTCCTGCGAGTCACGGGAGGTCACGTTATAGCCAGGCTCCTTTCCTCCCCAGCATCCTTCCCTCCCTCTGAGGACATTTCTGTGCGTGCCCCAGAGAGGATTTATCTGTAATCAGCAGAAAAATTTGATAACCATGAGAAATGAAAGCTAAAATTGATGTACTCTGTCTAAAGAGGAGCACGACCCCAAGTAAATGGGGTTAAAGATATTTTTTAATGGCAGATGGAAGATAAAGTTTTCTTCTTTATAAAACCCCAAACACCAAGCAATAGCCTGCAAAGTAAATTCATCGTTTTGCCATGTTACTGTGAAGAAAGTACCTGGTGCAATGGAAGATGACTCTCCAAGTAATTTTTGGACATCATTCTGTTTTCACAATGCAAAATTCCGCACACATTGGGTGGGAGCTGGATGAGTCACCCAATATTTGCTGTAACTTTAATGCCACGATATTTGAATGTCTAAGGGAAAGCATAAATCAGAAGTTTTCAAATCACAGGCACATTTCTGGAGCAATGCTGCAAACCCACGTAGGTGAAGGAGCTGAGAGTTACAGCTGAGTTCTTTTCTTTCAGTGCCTGTGCAAAGCCAGCACTGCTCTGGATCCAGCCAAGGGAGAGGGAGAAGGAATAAAATTCATATAGCTCATAGGAATCCCTGCATTTTTGATGTGAATTTCTCTCTTAAAGTATTACAATGACTTTTTGGGGGAATTTTCTGCTTTCCAACTAAACATGTTTTAATAGAAATAATAACGATGATAATAAAATCAGGCAGTTTGCATTGAGGTCTTCTTTTCCCACAAGGATTCTTGAGAAGCTGAACAGGGGATGTTCTCCAGAAGAAAAACAGCTTCTGCCCTGCTGCAAAAAGGTGCAACTGCAGCCACTTCAGCACAGCTCTGTGACCTACAAAAATGGCCAGAATTGGTGGAAGAGGGAAAAATGTCGCTCTGGCTCATATAAAGAAACAGCACATTCTGTCCCAGAGTGGTTTTGTGGCCCCTGCTGAGCTGCATTTCCCCCGGATAATTTCTTTATGTCTTGGAATTCAACCTCCAGCCAGCCCAAGGCTTTATGTTCTATTTAAATTCGATGGAAAAAATCATTTGGGGAGTCTTGGTGACGTCCTGTGCTTTATGTGCTATTTAAATTCGATGGAAAACAATCATTTGGGGAGTCTTGGTGATGTCCTGTGCTTTATGTGCTATTTAAATTCGATGGGAAAAAATCATTTGGGGAGTCTTGGTGATGTCCTGTGCTCTGTGCTTGTGTACACACAGAGCAGATTTGCTGTGCAAGCTCGGTGCTTCGATGGTATTTCTGAAAGTTCTTGAGGGCTCACCAGACTCCTCGAGCCTGGAGGGACTGAAGCAGGGGCACAGGCGTTTTCTGATTTATTTTAGCGTCCTGTGCATGATGCAGCCCTGGGCTGTGTCCACCTCGTCCCATCTCCCTTCATACCAGCTCACTCTGGCCAAAATAGGGGAATTTGTAGTTTCTCCCCCTATTTTTGTTTCCCGTGCAGAGAAGACAATTTTCTACCATATTTTGAACAGCTTTTGTCACTACTTTTCCTTTTTTGGGCTGCTAACAATTTCTTAGACATATTTAGCTCAGGTTTGTCGCTGTTCGTATTTTGCTCTAATACAACTTTATTTCTGGTGTGAGGGAGTTCTTGATTTTCAACACATCTCACATTTCATGGTCTTCTGTCACATTGTTTGAGAAAGTTTGTTTCACCAAGTTACCTCAATAATTCAACTCTTGACAGCTGATAATTACATTTTTGCTTAAGAAACCAAAACTTCTGTGGCAGTTGGAAGTAAAATCAGACTGTCTGAGAGCTGGAACAATCCAGGGCTAAACTGAGATTTCTGGATAAATCAAAGTTCAGGCTTGTCCATGAGTCCTCAGCTTGGATGTGCCAATGTGTGGGAGGCTTTGTGATCAAATAATTGGGAAAAACAATTTTGGATTTAAACCATACTTCAATGCAGGAGAGACACTCTCTGCGCTTAGTTACTGGCTGTAGTCTCCATCATTTTTAATTAAGTTTTAAGTGACCTTGGCTCTCATTTTTAGATATATGGGCACCTAATTCCTGTTGGTTGGGAGCATCCGAACATTGACCGCTTTTGGAACCACCACAACAGGGCTTGGAGCACCCTGCTCTAGTGGGAGTTGTCCCTGCCCGTGGCACTGGATGGGCTTTAAGGTCCCTTCCCCCCATCCACTTTATAATTCAGTGTTTCCATGAGAAATTCTGACTGTATTCTGCATTAATACACAAAAAAACACCTTTATTTTACAGCATTTCAATGTCAAGTGGCAGAGTAGAAGCCAGACAAGAAACTGAAGAGAGTGCTCGAAGCACTGGGGGAAAAATTCCTTCCATGAGGGCATCCTGGACTGTGCATGAGAAATTCCGTGTTTATTTTACAGTGGATAAATCCGTCCCAAATCCCTGCTCTCATGGAAGGAGGCTCCCCGGGCTGCTTTAATGACTACCCAGGGGTGGAATCAGCCACTACAATCTGATCTCCCAGTGCTTAGAGGCTTCCCCTGAAAGAATGATGTGATTTAATTGGCTTTAAATTAACAGAAGAAAAGCTCATTTATTGGAGTCACATCAGCTGAAGAGCTACAAGAAATGAACTATGTAACTGAGACAGAAAACAAACGAAAACCTAATCTGATTTCTGTGAAACACCTCAGGTCCTGGTGAGCTGCTTTAAAAAACACGATTTGTATAAAAACCTGAGGATTTTTGTCAGCGAGACCTTGCAGGTAGTGTTTGAGTGAGCCTGAATCGGGCTGGTTCTAATTTTGTGTTCATGAATCTGTGCAGCCGAGGCTGGGAAACGTTTCCTGCCTGCCCGGCTCAGAGCTTGGGTTTCTCCTCAGCCAGCACTGATCCAAATTCCCTCTCTTTGTTCTCCTCTCTCTCTCACATCCAGCGCACAAGATGGTCGGGAGGGTTTCTAGACAGATCTAATTGTGAAATTTAAAGATTCCTAGGGCTGAAAATTCGATTTCTCCTGCCCAAGCTGCAGAGATGCCCACTCTGAAGCATTAAAGGAGAACAAATCTGCTCAGTCATCAGCCCAGGACTTTCTATTCCTCCTCTTAACTGCATAAACTCTGTTTGTTACAAGGCTGAGGTAATGCTGAGGAGCTTCTCAGCTGATTTGGTTGAAAATGCCATTAATTATTCTGAAGGTGCCACCAGTTACTCTCCTGAGAGCTGGATGGGGATAAATCAAAGCCTGGGGATGCTGTTGCTGCAACAGTGACAGCGACAAAACAGACAGCTGGTGTTTTTCGCTGTAATAACATCAAAATTCAGGAGAACTTTGAAGTGCTTCAAGAATTCCTTACCCATATATACCTCACAAATGGTAAGAATTAGATTTTTGGAAAGACCCTTTTTCCATAAGGTACATAAAGTACGAGTTGCAGAGAATTAGATTAAATTAAAAGGATTAAGGTAAGGGATCAATTGGATTCTTATTTGAAGTGCAGATGTCTGGGTCAGGAATAACACCACTGAAATTACTGATGTTTTGGAGGTAAGAGTTGTTTTCTATTGAAACCATTAAAAAAATAATTAAAAATCCCCAAACCCAAGCCTAAAAGGAAATCCTGGTGACGCAAACATTCAGCTGCTCCCAGGATGGCTGAGAATCCAAAAGTGAGCGAAGGAAATCTGGTGAAAACTGAAACCTAAAGCTCCTTCTGTCTTTTGACCCCTAAAGACACCCAAACCCCAAGTAGAGCACTGATGCACCAAAACTTTTTTATTAATTCCCGCAGAAAGGGAAATCTCTCCCAAGGAGGTCTGTGGGTGTAATACAAACTTATTCTTGCACTTAGACTTGGCCTTTCTGGCTGTCGTCCCTTTTTTTGGTGGAAAATGAGGCACCTTTACAAGAGGAAATGTGTAATTTAAAAGGATGGCTGCGTTTGGTGGTACCTGGGCTCCCTCTCCTGGCTCTCCCTGCTTTGCTGCTTTTCCTGCTCATTCCCAGACCTCTCCCTGGGCAGTTTAATTCCTCACCACTGTAGAACGGGGATTAAATATTAAAAATTGGGAAGATTTGGGGGAGCAGCAACCCACGGAATTTCCCTCCTGCCAGCACCCACCCACCTAATTTTTACCTAATTGTTGTTTTTTAAGTTCAAGTTCTCTCTGCTACATAAAGAGTCAATAAACAGCAGCCAGAAGATTTTTTTTCCCTAAAACATCCCTTTTCTCTGTAGGATGGAAGAAATCCTCGAGGAAGGAGATGTTTGCCACCGCGTCGCTGTCCTGCCTGACTCACTCTCTACACCCTCCATGAATTTGCACAGCACTTACTCCCCAAGATCCATAACTGGGATATCTCCCCCTTTTCCCGAGGATAAACCATTGCCTCATGTTTTTTTGGCATTTTTAGAGACCCCCCCGATTGCACACAAAAATCCAGGTGTTAAATGCTCAGTGTATTTTGTTTTATTTCAGATAAAATCCCCCTTCCCCCAAAGCCATGAATTGGCTGAACTGCTCCACCTTTCTCCTCTTCACATTCCAATTTTAAAAGTCCCCCAAAACACGAGGCATTCTGCTCTAAAAATAAGGCACATTCCAATTCCACTTGGCCCCCTCTACCCCCTGAGCTAACTGGCAGATGTTTTACTGCCCTGAGGTTTTATTAATGAAGAATATTTCTTTCAAAGCTGTTTAGAATCTCCAGGCACTTGGCAATGGAGCTGTCAGGGGCAGAGGCAGGGAGCAGGTGAGCAGGCAGCCTAAAAACTCTCATTATTTTGTTGGGAAGGAGGAGCAAGGGGCAATAAAGCCCAACATCAGAGACTCATAAATACAAAACACTCGAGGAAGTTGCCAGCTAAATTGAGCCGCCATAAATAATTCACTGATGCTGCTTTAAAAACCTTATTTTAAAGATATTTTTGTACAAAAGACACTTAGGTGCTGTTCTCAGGGTGTTGCTGCTCTGCTGGGGCAGAAGGATCAGAAGATTTGGGTTCTTCCAGTTCTATTTAAAGAATAAAGAATTATTGACTTTTCTGCCAATATATCATAAAATTGATAGTGCTTTTTTGGAATAGTTTCTGAAGGTTTGTCTAAATGCAAATGAATTGTACTGAAAGGAAAAACAACACTTTTATTAATTAACTCTGTGTTAATTGACTCACAGTCAACCTGCCAGAAATATCATAAATGCCAGTGTCATGTTGAAAAATATATACCTTGTAGCTTTAATTAATTGTGTAATCACAGTTTTTATAAGAATTTTAGTTTTGTGCTCATCACATTGAGACCTGGATCATCACCCAGAATTATTAAATCTAAAAAATCCCACCTGTAACAGCGATTAACATTCAGCCAACCCACTTTAAATACTTAGACTTTCCGAAGGTGACCTTGGAAATGGAGCCTCTGGGAGGTGCTCCTGAAACTTCCATCATTCTTCAGGGAAGGTGTAAAACAAAGCAACGTTCCAGCTGTTCCTGTGTGCCTGCAGATTACAGATATTATTCTACTGTGCTTATTTGAACGCTGAGTTAATTTTAATTAGGCTCCTGTGCCTAATTGCTCGGGAAAACACCTCCTAGTAAAAAATGTTGCTCCTTGCTACTTAAAAGAAGCCGAACCACAACCCCCCATTGCATTCTATAAATGTCTGTGTTAGAGCTCATTAGGCTGGTATTTTTAAGTTGTTTTAAATGAGGTGGTTCTCCCTTTAAAGCTGAGCAGAATGAAGTATTTGCTTTAAAAAGGAAAATTAAATCATGGAAAACAATAATTTATTACTCTCACTCTGACAGGCAAGATATGCTTGATGTTGTTCAGCTTCTATTGCCATGGTGCTCAAAGCTGCCTTCTCCTCCCAAAACAACAAATGAGGTTTGATTTCTCTTCATTAAATGCGTCATTAATTCCTCCTCCCGGTTTCCGTCTGTTTTCCCTTCCTGCTCTCTGGTGCCCGAGTCGGAGGATGTGAGGGGTTTTCCCCTGTGGCTGTGCAGCTTCAGGGAATTTCTGTTCCAAATTCAATATTACACCCCAAAATTCAATATTATTGCCCAATTCTTGCTGACAAGTCCATGCCCAGGAAATATTGGAGTTGCAAAGATTCAGCTGTGGAAATAACCACAGGTTGAGTGCCGGTTGTATTGTGTGCCCTGCCTGTGAGGACATTACACTTGAAGACTTTTCACTATTTGTTTTTGTTGTAAAACCCCAAATCAAACCAACACATCTGGTTTTCGCTGGCATTTTTTAAATCCCCTTGGCCTGGTGTGTAGTTGGAGGGAATCACAGTTTCTCTGGGAGTCGAGGTGTTGTGATTGATTGTGATAATGGAAGGGCGTCAGATCTGTACATCGTATTTGGGGAATCGAAGGTGGTGCACCTGAGGAGGAGATGAGAAGGTTAATGAGTGGCAAACAGGGCAGAGCCCGCACAGACAAAATTTTATGGCTTTAAATGGGAGCCTTCACTGTTTGAGAGGCACACCTGGGAAGTTTTACGCGATAAGAGGTTTTGATAAATGGTATTTCACACACAGGACTGAGGTTCCATCCAGCTGCATCACGCAAGGACAAACAGGGTGTCTGCAGGAGGGGCAGGAGAGTCCTCAGCTGTCACCTCAGCCACGGGGATTGTTCTTTATCTACCCCGGACTCCTCTGTGTGCGCTGACCCTGGAACAAGCCTTCATTTCTGCTTGCCTCTCAGACTGCTTTAAGGCTGCCCTCATTCTCTCTAATGACTTTAAATCACCGGGTTTGATATCTAGTTTATCTTCCCAAAATGTAACACCCCTGACTGCATCAAATTCCCTCTTTAATCCCCTTGGCATCTCTGATCGCTGAGGACTGGAGTTAGATAAACTCTCCCAGGTAGTCTTTGACGTCTTTCCAGAGGCAGATGGATGCCATAAAAGATCCATCATGCTTTCCTTGGTGTCAGAAGGGTTTTGCTATTAAAGATTAGGGAGGCTGGAGGTCACTCCAGATCACAATATTGCTCACTTTATGAGCCCATTTTATCCTGTCACCTGGTGTTTTGTGTCCCGGTTGTTTCAGAGGAGTCCACAGCATTCATCAATTCCTCATCTTTCAGGCCCTTTGCATACTGGGGCTTAAGCACTGAGTGATTAATTAAATGTCTCCAAAGTCAAGCCATTTATCTTTTTCACTGTATTTTATTGTCTCTATTTTCCCTGACTTACAAACCTCCAGCACAACACTGAGTTCTGCTTACTTTAGGAGCTGGTGCCTCACAGTGGGATCCTGAATGAAGAAATCCTTGGGTAGTGAAACCCCTCTATTGAAATACTATGTTAAAAAAAGAAAAAAAAAACCAGAAAAATGTAGAGCTCAAAACACAATTTCGAGGTCTAAAAGATTATTGCTGATTATTTCTCAGACTCCACACTGAGCTTTCCAAGCCCAAATCCTTATTTGTATAATGCAAGCCTGAAAAGTGGGGAGAGGAGCATCACTTTTAAATCCCCAAAGCCCACGTTTGGGAGCCCAAAGAGTTGATTTGAGGTCCAAACTCACCCTCTGGGAGTACAAAACCACACTTGTAAGCTCCAAGGCTTGTGATTTTAAAGCTCAAAGCCTCACTTAAGGGGCCCTGAGCATCATTTTTCAGAAGCCTGCTCTGGAATGTTGGTGGGGCTGTGATGTCACACAAAGCCTGTGACACAGAGGGACAGAAGGGGCCACAGGGAGGTGGATTCTACGCTCTGGAGAGAGCCCAGAGGGTGAACGTCCTCACCACTGAGGACATGGGTGTCAACATGGGTGGCGTGAACCCAGCCCAGATGGATTTCTGGGATGGGATGGAGTCCGTGTTCCTGATGCCCAGCATCACCCCCGCAGGTACAGGCGGGAGCAGCGCCCGAGCCGCCCTCTCAGGGATGTGGGAACAAAACTCAGCAGTGACCCGTGTGGGGCTGGTGGGGAACAAGCAGTGACACACGCCAGGGGTGCTGGGAGGCTGAGCCAGTGGAAGCACAGCTTCACCTGCTATTTCCTTGTTTTCCAGAGCGAGAGGCTGGCTGGGATGCAGGGAGGCTGAGAGCCAGCAGAAGCACAGCTTCACCTGCTATTTCCTTGTTTTCCAGAGCGAGAGGCTGTCTGGGATGCAGTGGCCGGCTACGTCCAACAACAGCTGTTGCTGCACAAGGTGGGACAACACCCTGGGACAACACCCGCGCCCTTCTTTGCCCACCCAGAGCAGTGAGGAGGTCCCATGGCCCTGGATCATGGCCTGCAGTTCCTCTTGCCCTCCTCAGAATCCCAAAATCCCCCGCTGAGGGACAAACAGATTCCCACCTTGTGCAGGGGCGGTGGCACCTCTCGGAGGTGGCATTGTACCACAGGGCTGATCCTGGTCACTGGAGACCGGGGCTGCCCTCAAGCTGCCCCTGTCTGCCCTGACTCTAGCATGGATTTTTTGGTGGGAGAAGGGAAAGGAGAGGCCCCAGCATCTCCTCGCCAGGGCTCTCCCCACTGTCCTGGCTTCTGAACAGTCGGAGTTGGCAGAGTTCCATCAAAGGCATGGAACCATCCTCAGCTCTTCCCTCCGTCCGGTTCTCACCCTTTCCTTTCTGCTCCAGGGGATCCGAATTCCCACCCTTGGATCCTTTGATGTGGTCCACACAGAGACCCTGGTGGGGAACGAGACTGTGATCCTGCAGAGGCCAGTGTTCCAACTGGCCAGGAATCTTGGAGGAGTCCAGAACCTGGAAAATAAGGATGATCTGGCTGGTAAGACAGAGGATTTAACCCTGCAGGCCCAGGGTGGAGGAGGGTATCACATCACATTTCTAAAAGCATATCCTGGGAAATGCCTTTGGCCAAGCCCTGGGAAGTGCCACCATCCCTCTCCTGTGGTTTTCCAGGGGGTAAGCAGCTGGAGCCTCTGAAATACGCCAAGGTGGCCATGGAGGCCTCTGTGTCCCGGAGGAAAGTGGCGTGCTGCATCCTCGGCACCACGTCCCTGCTGCACCACTGCCTGGAGAAGGGCATGAGCGTCACCTTTGTCCTGAGGGACGTGGGTGTGCTCCTCATTGAAGGCAGCACGGTGCAGATGAGATTCTACCCGGACTTCCTGGAGAAAGTGACTGGGAAGAGGATCCAGGACAGGGCTACACTCAAGGTGAGCCTTTTGTTTCCCCCCTGTTTGGGCAGACCCACGGCAGCTCCCCAGCACCGCTGGCACAGGGACACGGCGATGTGGCCGGGGCTCTGGCCAGGCTGGAGCATGATCCCACCAGCTCTACCTGTCCTGAACTCCTCCTCTCCTGAGTGCCTTGGCCACGCTGAGGATGTGCTGGCACCTTCATGTTTCTGTGCCGCAGGCTCTCCAGCAGCTGGACGTGGTGGTGTCCCGGGCGGTGCCCGTCGCTTCCCTGAGCTTCACTGGCCGTGTCATCGTCTTTCCCAAGTGAGTCAAACACCCTGGCAGCTTTGGCCTCTGGAGAGATTTGGGGGCAGTTTCTCCTCATGACCACAGCAGTCCTGCAGAGCAGTGACTCTCCTTTGTGTCTGCCTGCTCATCATCCCTGTGAGCAGACCTGAGGGGACAGAGGGAGTTTTTTTAGGCAACCCTTGCGTTCCCATCATGGCCAGGAGTCCTTTCCTGGGTGACCCTACTTCCCAGGACAGTCCTTGGGGTTGGGGCACAGTTGACTTGGGAGAACAGTGGCCTTTACCCCACTGCCAAACTCACCTGTGAGCAGGTGATGGTGGCAAGGGGCTGGGGCTGGTGGGGATGTGGGTCAGGATTGTGCTGTCTCTTTGTCTCCAGCTTTGAACAGACATTTCTGCCCACACCACTGCCCAGGCATCATCTCAAGTACTTTGGGTTTGTTCCTGGGGAGGACAAGAGGAACAAACTAGGTTTGCCAGCCATCAGGCGAGGCATGGAAGGTAAAGCAGTTCCCTGTTTCCATAACACAGGCGACTGGCGGCTGTGATCTGATGGGAGAACCCCCAGCCGTGATTGCCACAAGGATCTGATTGTGCCAAAGCTTGGTGCGAGCTCATCATGGCCTTTTCTCCTCAGGCTGGCTCCACAAGAGCTGAGCCCTGGGCAGGGATGTGCCCAAGATGCTCATTCCTGGTTCAGCAGGAGGGTGGGGATCCGAGGGCCCATACTCGCTCCTGGAAATTACCTCTGCTTTCAGAAGAGACTCTGTGCCAAACCTGGCACTATGGATGGGAGGGTGCCAGGCCTCTGGAGACAGTGGTGTGAGGGGAGCGGGAATTCCCTCTTGGATGTATTGGGAAGAGGCCTGAGCGTCACCACGTGTCACTTGTGGCCAGCAGCATCACAGCTGGGGTGTTCTGACAGGCTCTGTCCTTCCTGATTCCAGGGAGACTTCCTGGCCTGCCTGTGCCTGCTCACCAGGGTTCCGCTGCCAAGGCAGGAGAGCAGCTCTGGGACGAGGAGGCGATGGAAATAAGGGACAGTTCTCGGGTCAGGTGAGCCTGGAGGCCCAGGGCTTGGGGGCCTTTTCCTCATCCAGCCAGAGCTTGTTCCCCAGCACGTCCACCACATAGGCTGGGGCTGCTGGGAGCCGCCCGTGTCACAGGGCTGGTTCCTCTCCATCCCTCCAGGAGAGTCCCTCATGATAGCATGGGGACAGACAAGTGTCAGCCAAGCGTTCCAGCTGAGGGAGTTCCTCTCCCATGCTGAGCACAGCCACCCACTGAGGGGCAGGTACCTCCTGTGGGCAGAATGTGGCCACGGACCCCTCCCAGCCTCACTCAGACCCCTCCTGCTGTGTCCTTCCAGGAAACTGCCAGTGATCCCAGGGGCTGCTGCTGGAAGAAAGCAGCCGGTGACTGACCAAGCCGAGGGCAAACCTGTGCCCAAGGGCCAAGGGTTGATGCAGAGCGACAAAAAGGCAGCAGCAACTCAGAGGGGCAGGGGAGGAAGAGGAGAAAGAAAAGATTCTCTCGGGAGAGAAGGAGAAAAGAAAGTTCAGCTCGGAAAACAAGGAGAAAGAAGGGAATCTCTTGGAAGAGAAGGAGAAAAGAATGTTCAACTCGGAAAACAAGGAGAAAGAAGGGAATCTCTTGGAAGAGAAGGAGAAAAGAAAGTTCAACTTGGAAAACAAGAAAGAAGGGAATCTCTTGGAAGAGAAGGAGAAAAGACAGTTCAACTTGGAAAACAAGGAGAAAGAAGGGAAGCTCTTGGAAGAGAAGGAGAAAAGAAAGTTCAACTCGGAAAAGATGGAGAAAGAAGGGAATCTCTTGGAAGAGAAGGAGAAAAGAAAGTTCGTCTCAGAAAAGACGGAGAAAGAAGAGATTCTGTTGAAAGAGAGGGAGAAAAGAAAGTTCAGCTTGGAAGAGAGGAAGAAAGAAGGGATTCTCTCAGAAGAGAAGGAGAAAAGAAAATTGGACTAGGAAGAGAAAAGGACGCAAAATATACTGTTGGAAATGAAGGAGAAAAGAAAGTTCATCCCAAAAGAGGAGAAAATAAAGTTTCTCCTAGAAGAGAAGGAGGAAAGAAAGTTCCTCTTGGAAGAGGAGAAAAGAAAGTTCCTCTTGGAAGAGAAGGAGAAAAGAAGTTTCGTCTCAAAAGAGAAGAAGTGAAATATCTCCTTGGGAGAGAAAGAGAAAAGAAACTTCTTCCTGGAAGAGAAGGAGAAAGGAAAGCCCCTCTTGGGAGCACGTCACTGCCATGGACTGCCCAGGCCAGGAAGCCTGAGGACTCGCAGGTGTTCGTCCTGCAGTGGCCGGGGGCCGAGGCAGCGCAGGGCCTGCGAGCCAGGCCCGAGGCCTTCTGGTCAGTGCTCAAAGAGCCCCAGAAGAGCATTTTGGCAGGCTACAGGTTTGAGCCCTCCCGTCTGCTGCCCCCCCTGCCCCCGCGAGGCGCCGTGGCTTCGCAGCTGCCCATGCTGAAGAAGAGAGAAGTGGTCTCCAGGGGCCCGTGGCCCTGGGTGGAGTGAGCAGGGATCAGGGTGAGCAGCACCGGAGGCGGCAAAGCAGGGATGTGATTTGAACAGGAAGCGGCGTTCTGGGAGGCTGTTTCCTTGGCAGAGTTGGTGAGGGCCCCTTCAAAGATCCTCTCCTTCTGGTGGACGTCATGGCCAAGGTGCCACTGTGGGCTCATCCATCTCCAGGGCCGAGGGGCTCCTTTTCCAACAAGAAGGAGCCTCAGGACACACCCTGGCCAGGCTCTCTGGGGTTAGAGAAAGCCTAACAGCACAAGGCTTCTCTTTAGATCCCCACTGGGAAGACAAAGCCTCTCTGGGAGGGTCTGGCAGAGCTTGGGAGCAAAGTGCTGCTGCTGTAGAGGCCGCGGAGAAGGGAAAGCAGAGGGAGAGGAGTTGCCCTCCCATCAGTTTCCTGACCTGAAGCCGTTCAGGAGAGGCTGGAGGGCACTCCCAGGTCTGTCCCCTGGAGCAGGGAGCCTCAGGGAGTGTGACATTCCTGACTGAGACCAAACCCCATCCCAAGTGCCGCTCCTGACTGCTGTTGGGATGAGACCATGGATCCTTCTCCCAGCAGGCAGTAGGTGCCTACCACCATCACCCTGGGAGATTTTTATGAAAAGAAAAATCCCTGAGTAGCAAATTAAACAGAATTCATTGTTCTACTGCACAACCCATCCCTTGCACACCTGCAGATTTTGAATTAAATGTTATTAAATATTAACATGTTTACACAGCAACGTCAGCCTGCAGTTGTACACAAAACTGGAGTATTCCTTAGCTGCTGTCTGCGTTTCCTGGATTTTCCCTTTTCCTAGATTTCCTAGATTCTGCTTTTCCTAGATTTCCTAGATTAGCCTGGATTCCAGGCTGGGTTAATGGCCTTTCTTATGGCTTCCCTTAACACAGATGCATTTGGTGGCTGCAAAGCCCTTGGTCTGTCTCAGGGCTCTGCCAAACAAGTTCCTTCAAGCAGCACAGCAGATGTTTTGAGCACTTTTGTGCTGAAACAAAGCCAGAGCCCTCCGATGGGAACCAGCTGTGTCTCAGCTGGGCAGTGAGGATACAGAAGAGGTGCTGCCAGCCTTGGTGCAGCTCACTTGCCAAAATGTGCCTGGCTTTTAGGAAAAAAATCTATGCAGGTACCTAGTCCTGTCTGGATTCCGCTACAGGGAAGGTTTTGGCAAAGAAAACAATGTAGAAGTGGCTGGTTTCACGTTAATCCTCGAATCTGTGTGCGTGCAGTGCTGAACCTGTTTTGGAGGTACCTAGTCCTGTCTGGATTCCGCTACAGGGAAGGTTTTGGCAAAGAAAACAATGTAGAAGTGGCTGGTTTCACGTTAATCCTCGAATCTGTGTGCGTGCAGTGCTGAACCTTGAGTCCTGTTTTGGAGTGAAGCACATCTGGGCGTGAGGCTTGGTGGCACCCCGAAATGTGTGGCTAATCTAAGCCGGGAAGGAGCAAAAACCTGGAGCTTCAGCTTGTGCAGCAGCCGTGGTTTTCCTGCAAGGTAGTTCCCAAAGGGAAGCCCAGGGCTGATTTTCTATGAGCAGAGTTAGAAATGTCAGCTGCTCCTCTGAACCACTGGGGAATTTTCTCCATGGTGGAGAGGAGGATTCATCTGCTGGCAGCTGGGCCTGGTGAGAGCCAAAGGTTGTGCTGTGACTGCAGTAGAAAAGTAGGGGTTTAATCGGGAGAAGATACTCATTAGGCGATTTAGATTTGCTCCAATCTGGCTTTTCAGCAGTGCTGAAAATCCCCTCTCTGAACCTGTCCCTCTGAGCTCAGGATGGTGTTGATGACAGTGTGGGCAGCCAACCACCAAGGACCTGCCCTTCCTTCCCACATTTATCTGCCACTGGTCAGTTTGGAAGGATTTATTCACTCAGTTAGAAAAAGATTTAATTACTTTGATAAAAGTCGAGTTGGTTTGCATGTTCTTGCTCCCTGGGCTGTTGCTGTTCTTTCTCTCCTATTAAATAAGTCACTGCAGAATATTGCATCACTACCATGTTCTCCAATGTTTGTTAGGTGCCTGTTCTTAGGGGATGCTTCTTGCACTGGGTAAATATTTAAGAATCACTATAAAAATCCATTTTGTTTAATTAGTGCTTAAATTATGCTGGGAATTACCCAGAGCACAGTACATTTGTTTCCACAGTGAGAAGTTGTGAGTCAGTGTGGATATAGGAAGTCTGAGATAATAACAGAATAACTCATAGCCCAGAAGTCTGCAAGGCTCCAAGTGGAGTTTATTTATAGTGGAAATGCCAGGTAAGGACTACCCCAACTCTCCCAAATGAAATGCCCAAATTCATGCGCTGGGAATGCAAACCACAGAAGGCTTCTTCCCAAATTACTTCCTTTGCTGCAGTGGGTATTTGTTCTGGGAGAGCTGACAAAGCTGTGCAGCCTCAGAGGTTGATAATGGATGATCTGATCTGGTGTTCATGGCAGGAAAATAAAAATCAGGCCTCTTGTAACATCGACAGGCAGCCTTTCTGCTCTTGTGCTTGTCACTGCTCTGTAATGTTTTATCAAGTATTAGAAAATAAATGTAGGTTTTGATCCCAGTTTAATACAGTATTAGTGTAACGTATCCACCCCCTTCATCTTTGTTTGCATCTGGGGCAAAGTGATGGGAAGGAGAACAGAAGCTCTGACTTGTAAAATGTATTGGTTTTCAAATTTCCCATTTCTAAATAATGTTTCTACCAAAAGACACTTATCCTGGGGAGAAAAAAAGGTTTTCTTACATCAGAATTAGCACTAGAGCACTGAAAAATGCAGTATTTCCAAGCAATTTGTATTTAGGGGTGTAAGAACATTTTAAATGTCATGAATTTTGGAGAAGGCAGAATGTAGAACAGATTTGTGCAGGGTTGCCAGACAGTATTTACTAAACCAGGTGACGCTGGGTTTTGCCTGATGCTTTTCTTTTCGCACAGGCTGCAAAACCCTTTTGTCCAGGGCTTCGCTTTCACAAAATTCCCCCTTGCAGAGACCCAGGAGTTGCAGGATTCCCTACAAAGCAAAGGAGTCGTGCTCTGGTTTGGACTTTGAAGACCAATTTGGGCTGGTGAAAGAATCCCAGACTGGTTTGGATTGGAAGCCACCTTAAAGCCACCCAGTGCCACCCCCTGCCATGGGCAGGGACAACTTCCACTGTCCCCGGCTGCTCCAAACCCCAATGTCCAGCCAGGCCTTGGACACTTCCTGGGATGGGGAAAAGGGCTTTTTACTCAGCTTATTTAAAGAACAAATACTTTTTTATTTGGCTTTAGCACTAGATGGGGCTAAAGAACTAAGAAGAAGAGAAAAAACCCCACCGGCTGAGCCACAGGATGTGAAAACTCCCGGGAAAAGAGGAGGGAAAAGCCAGTGGGGGCAAGGAATGCTGATGGAACCCCTTCACTCGCTCAGCTTTCTGACGGGAACCAGACCCTGACCTGCAGGTGTTGGGTTGTCAGCACTCGTGAGGGGTCAGTGAAATGTTGTGGGGTGTAAACCACGAGTAGGATGTGTTGGACAGCAGCACTCAGCAGGTGGATCCCGGTTTCTGACAAATCTTTTAGCGGCGCCTTTCCCTGCCTGTTATAAAGGGCCTTCAAAAAGCAGCATCTCCTCAGCTTTCAACCTGCAGCATCCAGGAAGAGCCCCAAGAGACACCACTGCCGGAGAAAGACCCAATTTTTGTGTGTATGAGCTCATTTTTACATGACTGGGTTTAGTGGTTAACTGGGTGACTTTTTATTTATCATTTCTGCTTTCAAAATACACGAGAAACCTCCTGTTTAGATTGTTACTCACCAGAATTTCCTCTCCTGTCTCATCTAGGTAAAAAACCTGTTGGTTATCAGATAAAACAGGGAAATAACACTTTATTTTGAAGCACAATATCCTTGGACTGTTACAGTTAAGAATTTTAAGTGTCCTTATCCATCCTATTGCAAATTGTACTTATCAATCCTATTGCAAACTATCGTTATCAATCCTGCTGTGAGATATCCTTATCAATCCCATGACAAAGATCTGCTGTTGCACCAGATTTTGCCTATATTAACCTCAGGATTTGTATGTGCAAACAAAGATTTCAGTAAAACCCAACAAGCAACTGTTTTCTCATTTGCTCCGTGAGTGTAGAAACATTTAATGAAATTGCTTATGGTTTAGTGATTTGTATGACATAAATAATGCTTCCCTTCTGTCAGACCTGGGCCAATCTTAAAGTGCTTGAGGATGTAAACATGAGCAAACAAACCCAAACCATTCAAATTAAATGCCTAATGTACCTGGGGACAGATAATCTGCTCTGCTTCCATCTTTCCTCTAACTCTTCTCACAGTGAGGGTTCCTGTTTGTTGCTCGGTGTTTTATTGCACAAATACTTCAGTG
The DNA here is from genome assembly GCA_013398955.1 of Callaeas wilsoni. Classification (NCBI taxonomy): domain Eukaryota; kingdom Metazoa; phylum Chordata; class Aves; order Passeriformes; family Callaeidae; genus Callaeas; species Callaeas wilsoni. The sequence goes on along the minus strand of VWPU01017867.1, from coordinate 7,273 downwards.
CCAAGGAATAGCACAGGGTGAGGGGATGGGCATTTTTGGAGGGAAGCACCCAAGAAATCCAGAGTCCTTTTAAACCTGCAGTTTCATTGTAGAAGAATAAAATATCCTGAGCTGGAAGGGATCCATAGGGATCATTCGAGATGTTGGAAGAAGCACTGAGAGAAAAGACAGAGCTCTGGGACATGGGCAGCAACCAGAGCTGTGGGCAGCAAGGAAGGGCTCATTCCTTGGGGAAGGAGTTTTTTAGTGCACGATTCTCATTTCCCTCAGGGTGGTGCTGGGCCAGCTCCAGCTTGGATGTTCTGGACTCAGCAACTGACCCAGGGGTCATTTTTGGCACGTGAATTTACCTTCCTTCCTTTGTCCATCTTGAGCATAAGTGGCATTGAGATGTTTGTGTGGGCTGGGGACTGCCTTTGTCTTGTGCCTGTGCAAAGAACTCTGGTCTTTAACATCCCAGAGGAGCTGTGGCTGCCCCTGGATCCCTGGAAGTGTCCAAAGCCCGGCTGGAACAACCTGGGACAGTGGGAGGTGTGGCAGGGGTGGGGCTGGATGGGCTTTAAGGTCCCTTCCCACCCAAACCACTCTGTAATTCTACGATTCATCCTTTTATTGACCAATATCAAGGGCTTGAAACCTTCACAAATGAGTAGCAAGGAGAGTCTTTGCATCCAGCAAAAAGAAAAGAGAGGAAACTCAGGACGTAGCTGCAAAAGCTGGCGACCTTATGGAATGCTGAGCACCCATTCCCTGCAAGTGATGCATGTGGCACTGAGACCACAACCCATCCCCTCGGGCTGTGCCAAACAGACCTGTCAGATTTCCAGCACCTGCAACATCCCTGAGATCACTAGAGCCGCAATCAGTTCCCTTCTTGGTGTGTCCGGCGCTGAGGAAGGTGGTTAATCACCAATTAGGGGACATTCCTTTCAAAAAGGAGGCTTGGGAAGGAAAGGAGCTGCTGTTGGAATATCGCACTGGCTTTGGCATTAGACAGGCAGGAGCAGTGCATTAAAGAGAGCAGCAGAAAGTCTGATGCCACCTACGTTCCTCCCATGCGAGTTTTAATTATAGCTCTGGACTCGGCTGAGACGTGTCATTGAGCCCCACGTTCAGACAGCTTTTCCACGACTAAAATTGGCTCCCAAGGACGGTGTGTGGAGCAGGATGTTGAAACCCAAATGTGTTTCGGAGAAGTCGTTCTGGGTAGAGCCTCGGAATGAAGCTGAACCTCCCAGCAGGGCACAGAAGTTAAGCCAAATGGCAATCTCATTTGATGTATTCCTCGGGTTTTTCCCGGTTTCTGGAAAGCAGATGGGAGGCAGCTCAGTTCAAGCAATGAACTTATGACTGTGAGAGCTTTGTTTTTTGCCAAGAGACAGCTCTAATTGATTTCCTTGCACTGGGAAAAGTTGTGTTTGGGAGACAGTGTATTACTTACTACTGATCTAAAGGGAATTTTCAGCTGGGGCCTTTGGCATAGGTGGCAAGTTATAATTTGAACCAGCAAAGGATGAGACTTTGTAACGCTTCACCTGGATATTGCTGTACAGAGGCTTGCTTGGTCTTGAGACATTGCTATGGAAAAAATGTGTAAGAATAAATTTTCTGTCTTTTTCAGATGTGAAATTTGCCTTTGCCCTTCGGTTGTCTCCTGTCAAGTCACTGCATGAGCCCACGGGGTGTCAAGAGATGATGTGGGGAGGGACATCAGCTTGGAAATGGAGTCTGGAAAGTTGAAAATAATCTGGCAGTCCCTATTAACTTATTCCTCGATTTTTTCCTAAGCCTTATAAAACATTTCACACTTGAAGTAGAATTCTGTGGTGGGACTGAAATGCCATCAGTTGATTGACTCTGCCAGCATCATCCTCAATCCAAGAGTGGTTGAATGCAGTATTTTGAGTGTGTCCTTTGATAACTCCCCCATTAAGAGATTCTTATATTTTGGGTGACAGAATTCTGGGGCACAGAGGGAACTAAATACTGCCAGAGAAGGACTTCCAATAAATGAGAATATTTTTCACAGAATCATGGAGCGGTTTGGGTTGAGAGGGACCCTCAAGACCATGTAGTTCCAATGCCCCTGCCACTAGACCTGGTTGTTTTTCTCTGAAAACAAAAGAAAACCCCAAACATTTCTGGATAATTTACTGGTCCATCCACCTGGATTCCATTAGGATTGTTTGTTCCCAGTGTCAGCTCCTGTTGTGGGTATGGAAGCAGATGGAAGTGTGGCTGTCAAAGCAAGGTATATGTATTTGTGTATCTTTAACGCAAGACCAGTTTTAAAACACAGAGACTTCCTAAAAGAAATGAGTCTTGAAATCTAAGCCTTGCTGGGTAATTAACCCAAATAACACCTTCCATTATTTAGGTTGAAAGCAATAAGAAATATTCTTGCTCACAACAGAGAGATTTCTCCATATATACTTGTTTCTGCTGTAAAGCTGATGAATCTGTAATGCACTGCTTAATTAAACATTGCAGGGATATTGCTTTGGAGAGGAAACAAGTAATGAAGGGGATACAGTAAATTTTTGGTGATTGCAGATACAATTGTTCAGCCCAAGCATTGCATGGCCTGCTTTGCAGGTTAAAAAAAAATCCCAAAGAGCACAATTTCGATTAAGCTCTGCCTTGTGCTGCTAGCAATGCTTTAGGCTATTAAACTATATTTTTCCATTAATAAAACAAATGTTAATGCATTGTTTGATGCTAATAATGAAACCATTGTTGGAAGCACAGCTCCTTCCATTAATATTTATCACATCTTTTCAAGGCTGGGCATTCGTTCAGGGCTTTTTTCATCAAGGTGAATTGGGAAGGCACAGAAGGAACTTGTTGCCCTCTCAGCCTGTTTTGTGTTTGCCATGTTCTCATGGACAAGGCTGATCCAAGGGCTACAGAGAGCTGAACTTTAAATACATCGAACCATCTGCTGCAGCACATCACTGGCTTCATTAAATTGCATTAATTCTTAGCAGAGCGAGGCAAGGAAGAAAGCTCTGCGAAGCTCTGCCTGTTTCTAGAATCTATTAGGAGGCTGGAAATGCTCCACCAGCTCTCATGGTGCTGCACAGATAAAGATCTGCCTGTATTCAGATTTTTGCACTGCGGCTTGTTTTGGGCGGAGCCATGAAAACCTGAAGTTGAAATTTCCCCCTCTCCAGCAAATCCAGCTGGGGTAGGTGTGTGTGCAGTTATCAGGGCACGGGGCTGCTTTAATACCTTGTCCAGCTGCTAATGGCTTGATTTTTACCTTTTCCAGATACCTGGGAGAAAGTTCAGGAGCTCAGGAGGAAAAATCTGGTGTCTTCAGGGGGCTCAGACTGGGTACCTTCCTGAGGTGGGGCTGTGTGCCTTGACCAGGGCATGGGGATGGTTTATGGCCTCATCCAGCTGTCAATACCTTGATTTTTATCTTGTCCAGGGACTGGGGAGAAACCCTCTGAACTCAGGAGGAAAAATCTGATGCCATCAGCGGGCTCAGACTGGGTGTTGTTTGTGGCTAGCACAGACCTTTCCCATGAGAATTTTCCTTCTTTCTGTGTTCTATAAACAAAGATAAAGTTTGGATGTTATTAAAAACAGTTCCTTGGGTTTGGACAGTTCAGGCCTGGCCAATTAGGCCTAGGGGGAGGTTTTGGACTGGCCAATCTGGGTGACCTTTCAAGAACCTATATAAGTTGGAAATAAATCATAAAAGACACCTTTTCCTATGCCCTGTGGAGAGCAAGTCTTCATTTCTCAGCGGCCGACAGCGACAGTTGTTCACTGCATGGAGAGGGTCTGGGGGTTTTTTTCCCCCATCTCTTTGTCAGAGGTGGCTGTGCATTAATCCTTTTATCCCTGGCAATTCTGCCAGCTGGCTGGAGAGAGAGCAGGAGAGAAAGCACCTGCACAACATTTATTCCCCTTGTTGTAAAGCTTTGAGCAGACACTTAAACTGTGGATATTTTAATGCAAACAGTGATATCTGCAGATAAAAGACAGCGTAAGGGGATGGCTGGAACCTCCCCATCAGCGATTTGGGTGATGGTGCACACAACATTTCCTCTTACAAGGGAGAGCAGAGGGCACAGGCAGCTCTGAAGCCTCAGCAAAAGCTGTTTGCAAGGTCTGCTGGAGCTCTGGGAGCAGGGCCATGCTGCACACAGGTGTCTGTCACAAACAGGATGGCAGCGCCTTCGGTCACAAATAAACGAAGTCGAAGGCAAAACAAGCTCCTGGTACGCTGGGGCTGTAGCCACAGCTGTGCCCTCTTCATCCAGAGCAGCAATTTGTGTTAAAAGACTGTGAGAGAGGCACAGTTGGTGAGTCAAAGGCATAAATACCCATAACCAAGCAGGTTCAAAGAAATGCTGCTGTGCTATTAAGGAGAACATTTCTGAGTCCTCCAGCAGCGTGACTGTATCAATTCTAAAATGCACCAATTTACAAATGTGCTTCAAAAAGCAAACCCAGCCATTTACTGGGATGCTTCTGAAGTCTGTGCAGACCTTAATTTCCCTTATCAAAGGATAATCTGTTGTGTCAAGACTTGGAAGAAGGCTTGATTAAAAAAGCAGTCGAGGTGTAAATGTTGGCGTCTGAGTGGTGCAGAAGTAGTATTTATTTAAATGCGTTTAATGAGTGATTTTGGTAATGTGGCCCTGTATTTAGAGTCGCATCAGTGACTCTTCCTTCAGCAGGGCTTAGTCACACACTGCTTGTCTTTTGCTGCCAAGATTATTTCTCTGCTCTGTGGCAGTCCCCAGGCTCGTGGTGTTAAACTCTGGACAAACCCAGCGGCTCAGCACCCTGAAGCTTTTACTGAGAGCAGGGAAAGGAAGCAGCCCGAGACATTGGGGTTCAAAGGGCTGCTGTGCCCATCTGGGCTCCCCTGGCAGGTCCTTTGGGCTCACTGTTGTCCATCAGCAGAGTTCAGGTGCCTTTCGTGAGCTCCAGGACACAGCCTGGGAGGGCTCAGCTTCAGTTCTGCCAGTGTTAACAGGTTTTTTAAAGTATTTAAATTAAAATGAATGATCCTAAAGCTTTGCTTAGACAACAAATTAAACCTCCTCTGACTATTTTGGCATGAATAAACATTTCCATTAGGCTGCAAATGATTATTCTGAGTAAGACGAATAAAAATAGATTTTTATCTACAGCTTTGATGCCTTCAGCACTCAGCCCTGCCCTTCTGGGGCTGCCCATTCCTACCTGGAAGTGTCCTTCAGGAGCTGGCATCCGTGCAGAATTACGGCAAAACCCCACTGTTGTTTGGAATAAAGCTGTAGCAGGGGACTCCTAATCCCTTTTCTCCCCAGGACACTGTTCTGTGTGTTGGGCCACATGAATGTTATATACTATTAGGTGAAGCTAATACGCTGTACTTGAATCCCTGCCCTGTAATTACAAGACACAGTTCAGTAGCTGGAAATAAACTAAGTTTTGAATAAAATATGGTTGTTTCTGCTAAAACTGTAATGCCTGGGCTTATAATTTCCCTCTTGAGCAGTCTTTATTTTTTTCTGAACCACTTAAGTGGTTGTGTTTAGGTTTTATTAGTCTTTTTTTGTTTGCCTACTTTCTCCAGCATATTCAAAGTGTCCCCTATTCAAGTCATGTAATTTTTAATTAAATTCAATAGAACATTTCTTCTTTTTGTATTAATGTACCTGTGTTGGCTCTTATAATACAGTTTCAACTATTGTGAAATTTAAAATTCAGCTCTTTCATGAAAGAGAGGAACATAAAGAGAATGCAGCTGGTGAAACCAACTGTTGGAGCAGCTGATGAATATAACCTCCTGCTCAGGTACAGAGCGTAAAACCCTGTTGTACAGACAATTTCCTCCAGATTGAATGAGACCTGAAATCTAATTCATTGTGGAAGAGGGTTTGTGTTTTCAAAAATCCTCTCTGGGGAAGTGTTGTGCCTTTCTGCACAGCACCGAGGTGAGCTCAGTGTTACCTGTGTGACACAGCTGGTGGACAAGATGGTGAGGTTTGCTAAAAATCACATTAAAGACCTTGAGATATTTGGGATTCACTGCTGCTCAGGCCTGCAGGAGCAGGTGGTGGCAGTGGCAGTGGCTTTCTCACCCCCATGACACCGGCTGCTGTAAACAAGATTTGCCTTTTCTGATGGAGGTGTAAGGATTTCAGAGCACGTGTGAGAAGCGTCTTTGCTTGCAGGGTCTGGGCTGAAGGCTGAGTTACTGGTATGGCTCTGGGAATGGGGCCGGTGGGACCGGGTGCTCAGCCTTCCTGTGGGTGCTGGGTGCTCACCCTTCCTGTGGGTGCTGGGGGCTGTCTGAACGTCCTGCCTGGTATGTCCCTCCCAGCATCTGGGGCGTCACAGGCGCCTCGTCCTCGGATGTTCCCTGCACAGAAGAGCTGCCTTGGAGCGCTGTGGGCTGGACAGGCAGCTCCGCCACTTCCCAGTGCTGCTGAAGTGGTTTGGGTTGCCAGGGGGAGGGAATGGGTGAAGAAGTTTGGGTGGATTCCCAGCTGATGATTTATGACAATTATTACAGCAGCTTTGTGGCCAGATTGGGGTGGCTTTTTTCACACGCTTCTGAAAATAAGATGCTCTTCTTGCTCTGCAACCTTATTTTTGTGGTTGGTTCGTTGGTCCTGAGCTCCCTGGGACTCTGCTCCAGCCACTGCTTCCCATATGCTCACCTGGCTTTGGGAAGGGCTCTCTGGGCAGCCATCCAAGAGGAGCCAGATCTTCCTCTGCACATGATGTGGTCTCTTTTAACAGCGGAAAATAATCAAATATTAAAGAGGTTGGATAAAGACCTTGAAAAGAACAATTAATTTGATGCACTGAAAGTTTGCAGATCGATATCCAGCAGTGGGCAACCTTACTTGACAGGCCTAAATGATATTGTCACACAGAAAGGCCCAGATTAGGATGTCTGTGTGATCTGCAGATTGTTTCATTGTTCCTTGCTCGTTACTCTCCTGGTGGAGGAGACTTTTCCATTGCTGTGCACCTGGGTGACCTTTAGAAGAACACTGATGGAAACCTAACTCACACCTTCCTCTCTGCACTCACTTCCCACTGCTAAATGTGGAGTGGACCTACAAATTTAGCAAAAAAGGCATTTGTGGCCCATTCTCTCATCAGTCTTTTTTTTCCAGGCTCAGAAGCTGCACTAAACCTGTTCACATGAACCTCAAAGTATCTGCCTTCATTTTCTTTCTGCTCACAGAATCACAGGATGAACTAGGCTGGAAAGGACTGCTAAGATTATTCAGTCCAACCTGTGACCCAACAC
>VWPU01017866.1:0-106465 GCA_013398955.1 Callaeas wilsoni | reverse complement strand
GAGTCCTGCTGGGAGCTGGGGTGGCACCGGCAGGCCTTGTTCTGCTGGGAGCTGGTGCATCACCTGTGTCCTGCCTTGCTGGGGTCAGTGTCCTTTGCACATATTCTGCTGGCAGGTGGGACCTCACGCACTGGGTCTGCCCTGCCAGGAGTTGTGTCGCCTGTGTCCTCCTGGGAACCAGATGATGCCTTGTGTTTTACTGGGAGCAGGTGCATGTTATGGGGCTCAGCCCAGCTGGGAGCTGGGATCAGTTCATCACATCATCCTCTTGGCCGTCAGGGCTGGGAGCTGGTCCATGCCACATCAGCCCTGTCTGGCTGGGAGTCAGCATGTCACATGCTGGCCCTGTCACATTGTCCCCTCCTCTCTCTGCCAGGCTGCCACACAGAGCCCATTCCCCCCAATTTGGCCTTCTCCCAGCCAGCCCAGCAGATCTCCTGTTCCCAGGATAAGGATCAGGGACACCCGGCCACAGCTCGCTCTGCTGAAGGTCCCTGTCTGCAGCGGGCACTGGGATGTTGTGACATGGTGATTATTTTAATTAATTTATTTTAAATATCTCTAGTGCTGGGAATGAAATGGCATTAAATAAGCACATCCCACATCCCCACCATCCTCTGCTGCCGTTCCCAGGAGCAGCATCAGGATTACAGATCTCTCCATGCCTGTCCCAGTGCCAGTGTCCGCCTGTCTCTCTCCCACCCAACCCGGCATGCCCCATCTCTGGATCCTGCCCTGACAGCTTTGCTGGCTTGGCACTGCTGGCTGCATCCTGCAGTGGCTGGGGCTCCCCCAGCATTAGGGGATCCTCTTCTCTCACTCTGGGCCCAGCACTGCCCCGCAGTGTGAGTGGGAAGGGAGGGTGGGTGTGTTAAACTGTTTCTCATGCGGGGAAGGTCGAGTGCTTCAGGTTGGTGTTTGCAAGGAGGTGACCTCGGGCTGATGAGAGGGGCTGGCAGCATGTGCAGGCAGCTCGGTGAGGTGCATGTCCGTGCTCCAGACAGCCCTGGAAGGGGCTGCCAGGCGTTGCTCTCCCACACGTGGGCAAGCTCCTGGGCCAGGGCAGTTTGGTACCTTGGCAGGTTATTTGTTTGCAACTGGAGAGACAGCTAAAGCAGGGATCTGGGTCCTCAGTGCTGACAGCTGCTGGATGACTCCCCACAGTGGGATGGGGGGAGAATTGAAGAGGACAAGTGTGATAACTTGAGGGCTGAGATAAAGGCTGTAGTAGCCAAAGCAAAAGCCACACGTGAGCAAAGCAAAGTAAGGAATTCATTCCCTGCTTCCCATTGCTGGCAGGTGTTCAGCCATCCCCAGGAGAGCAGGGCTCCATCGCACCTAACGGTGGCTTAGGAAAACAAATGCTTTAACTGTGAACATCACCCTCTTCCTTCTTCTTCACCCTGCTTCATATGCTGAGCATGATGCTCTGTGGTCTGGGATATCCCTTGTGCCAGCTGGGATTGCCTGTCCCGGCTGTGTCCTCTCCCAAACTCCTGTGCACCCTCGGCCTGCTCACTGGATGAGAGATGCCTTGACACTGAGTCAGCGCTGCTCAGCAGTATCTAAAACAGCCCAGCACAGAACTGTTTCCAGCACAAATCCAAAGCACAGCCCCACACCAGCTACTGTGAAGAAAATTAACGCTACCCCAGCCAAAACCAGCACAATGGGGAATATCAAGAAATGAATGACCTCCCTCCTCTGACCGCACCAGATGTCAGATGCGAGGTGGTTGCAGTCATTCAGTTGAGCTGGGTATTCACCTGTGTCACCTCATGGTCTAGACTGAACAGAAAGGTGATGGCTATGTTAACTTCCACCTGCCTTTTGTTGTTTTCTTTGCCCAGTTAATTTGCTTTTTTTCCATGAAGCTGTACTACCCATTTTTGTTTCTAGCTTATGCTGTCTAGACCTGAGTGTAACAATCTTCTGCCACCCCTGGAATGAATTCAGGAGCTGGAATGCTGGTTTGAGCTCAGTTTACTGTTGCATAGCTGTTTTCAATTCTCCAATGTGCTTTTATTTGCTCAACGAGCACCAGTTGCAGAGTGCACATGTGATGACCCCACTCAGGTGACCGCAGCTGCCTGGTGCTTTTACCTTGAGGTCACTCTCAGCTCAGACTAGATTTTCAGTGGTGACTGGTGAAGCTCTGCAGATCCTATTAGCAGCCTCTTGAGCGTAGGGAGACCTGTGTGTGCAGAGCAGCAGCCTCTGAGAGAGCAGCCCAGGTAGGTTCTGATGTGCCCGAGGCGTGAGAGGAAGACTAAGGTGACAGAGAGTGGGTCCTCTGTAAAAATGTTGTCTGTTGTGCCTGAAACCAGCTCTTTGAGGGGTGTCCCAAGTCACGGCCAGGCTGCTTAAACGTGCTCAGATTGTCACTAGAGGGAGCAGCATGTGATATTTTTTGCTAAATCTTGAAAAGATGACAGGACGCAGAGACTTGGTGGAGTGGATTGGCGGGAGGGATGTAGGAGAGATGCTGCAGTACCTCTGGCTTAATAACCCTATGTGCTTGTGCAGTGCAAGGGGATCTCCTGTGCCACTCAGCCAGAGGGGTCTGGGGGGAGAGGCAGGAGCGAAGCACTTCAAAAAGGTCACTTTGCTAAGTGGGAATGACTTCTGGAGTCTCCTTTTGGCTCTTGGAAGTGCCAAGTTTGGAAGGTGGACAGGGCCCTGCCGAGTGCAGGCACTGTGTGCTCTGCAGGGGAGAGGGCTGGAGCGGCAGGGATGTGGGGTTTAGTTGGCTTTGCTGCTACTGCGAATTAACTGGGTTTGCTGTGTCTGTGAGGGGCCTGGTCTGACGCAAGCAGCTGCTGGAGATGTCCTCCACGAGCTCTCTGTTCCCAGATCCTGGTGCCACTGCATGGCTGAGCGGGGCTAAGCCGTGTCTCTGTGCCCATCAGAGGTACCCCCCAGGCCCAGGGTTTAATGCAAGATGAGGAGCAAGGCATTAAGAGACAAAGCAAGGAAACAAAGAGCCCATAATGGTATCCTGCCTTGCCTTGAATTGGACAATTCCCCTATGACTAGTTGGTGGGCAGTGGATTACTCAGTGGGTGGAAAGGGGTCTGGAGTCAGTCCTGTGGACTTCATTCCCTCATTTGTAAAATGATGTTGTGAACATCTGGCTCACACATGGAGCGTGACACTTGGCTCACAGAGGCATATAAATGTTTTCAGATCCTTGAATGGCTGCTGCTGAAATGCGAAGGATCATCGTTAATGAAGTCTGCAATAACACTGACGGAGCGTTTGTGTTTGCTGCAATTTGTAACCATGTTCTAACACTTGTTAACGAATGCTATTGTGGGTTGCAACGAGACCAAGGAACACTTGAGGATAAACATGACCAAGTGGTTGTTCCTGGTTTGTTCTACTATTTGTCACTGCAGGTGTTGAAACATGTCATGTTGTGCAGCAGGGCTTTAAATGGGGGAGTACGGTAACGGGGGACACACAGCTACCGTGACTTCCTTTGTGGTTTTTCCATCTGCTCCACTCACACAGCACACACAGGCAGATGCCCCCATTGCCTGGTACAAGGAGAGTGGCAGGGAGCTGAATATCCACACGACATCAGGAAAATCCAGCTGGTGGACTGGAGGTTTGTTTTAGACCACATGGCTTGGAGGAGTGACACTCTCAAACACGTGCTGTGATTGTTGGGGTTGTCCAGTGCAGGATCAGGAGCTGAACTTGATGATCCTTGTGGGTCCCTTCCAATGCAGGATATTCCATGATTGTCTGAACGCAGCTACTCTCCATCAAGAGACCTAGGTGAGGACATGAAGAAGCAGCAAATGTGCAAAGTCAAAGGCATAGAACTGAGATTAATCAAAGGCCTGCATGGATGAGCAGTTTGTAGCTGAACTAGACATATAAAGGAAGCAGACAAGAGGTGGAAGCAGAGGCAGGTGATCTAGGAGGAGTATAGAGCTGCTGTCTGATTTTGCAGGGATAAGATGACCTGGAGTTGAATCTGATGAAGAGTGTGAAGGGTGACAGAAATGATTCTGCAAGTACCTGAACAGCAAAGGGCAGAGTAGGCTCAATGTGGGCCTGCTGCTGAACAATGCCAGGGACCACAAACGTGGAAAAGCTGAGGTACTTGGTGCCTTCTTTGCTTTTGTTAGGATCAGACTTCAGCGATCACAAACCCCTGAGTCCAGGGGAAAAGTCTGGAGCAAGGAGGACTAACCCTCAGGCACGGACAGCTTAAGCAAACTGGACTCCTAAATGTTTAGGCTTAAGCACCTCCCTTAAGAGGAAAGGCTGAGAAGCTGGAACTGTTCAGCTTGGAGGAGAGAAGGCTCAGGGGCACCTTATCTGTGTCATAAATACCTGGTGGGAGGCAACAGAGAGGAAGGACTTGGACTCTTCTCAGCAGTGTCCAGTGACAGGACCAGAGGCGATGGGCACACAGGAGGTTCCATCTGAACAGAACGAAAGCCTTTTCTATTGTGAGAGTGATCAAACACTGGCATGACTTCCCCGGAGAGGATGTGGAGTCTCCATCTGTGGAGTTATTTAAAACCCATGGGAACTCCTGCCCCTCCTCCCCTGTGTCCATCAGTGGACATGGATCCTGTGAAGGCTGTGACCCACAATTCCTTCTAGACCCTTCTTCGTCCCTTCTCTGCCAATGAGGATGACTGCCCTGACTCACTTGTTTCTTATTTCTTTTCCTGACTGCATCTCCCAAGTCCTTGAGATTGGTCTGAATCCAATGTCTGTCCTGTGATGTACTGGCAGCTTCTTCTGTGCTGGCATCATCCGTGTGGTGGATCAAGCTGCCTCCTTGCCTGTCACCTGGCTGTGAGGGGAAGGGCTAGTTAGGATTGACCCAAACTTCATTCTGAGATCCCTCACTTGATGCATCTTCCATCAGACAGCAAGCCATTTGTGTCTGCTCCTTGAACATGTCTTTTCTAGATGTTTCCCATCATATGGACATGGAAGCTCCCTTAAAAACCCTACTAGACTGTCACCAAACAAATGCCAAAAGTCTTACTAACACTAAGAAGTGATGACCATTGTTTATCTTAATCTACAAAGCCCTTTTGCCTGGCTATCCAGAGAACTGCGTTGTCGGAAGGAGTTGTGTTTGTTCCTGCACCCTTCCTTGCTTGCATCTCATGCTTATGGTAATGAAAGCTAATCTAATGGGTCTGTACAGGCCCAGATTTTATTTTCTTCCATTTTCTTCCTATTTTCCACTTCATTTGCCCTCTCTGTGACCTTCTAAGCCTACTTGGCTGTTTCTGGAGCCCAGAACCCACAAACCTGCATCAGTGCCTTGAGACAGCCTTGTCAGGCACATCTCATTGGAAACCATTCCCAAGAAGGGTGCTCCTTACTCTGCTCTTGCTGTTTCTGAGGGTTAAATCTCATCTTCTTGTAGACACTAATAAATACCTGTGCTGCACCAGCTGCTGCTGTTGTCTCACAGTGGTCTTTGTGACCTTCTTCCTGTATCCAAGACAGCTGATCTGAGCTTTCCAGCTCTGAGAGGTGGACACATCATGTTTCTCTCTCTCAGCTGATGGACTAAGAACAGCTTTCCACCCTCACTGTTCCTCCAGAGCTCAGTGTCTTGCTGTTTCAGTTTTGTCCTTTTGTGCTGGTGAGATTGCTTTTAGCTGTTGGTGGTTGTAATCCAACCTGGTGTCGTCTGCTCCTTCTGCACTCCCCAAGAAGCTCATGGTTCAGCTTATTGGTCCCTTCCTTTTCCTCCTGCCTTGCCTGGCAGCCAGAGAGTTTGTTCAAGGCCCTGCTCTTCACCAAACTAGCAGATCTGTCACTGCTCTTTGCTCCTGTAGTTCAGCCTTCCAAGACATTCATAACAAAGCTCAGGGCTTATGGTTGTTTGCCTTTCTGAAATCAGCATTTTAGCCTTTCTGGCACCCCTCTGAAGGCTCCCCAATCCTTTTGGCTCAGTCGCCCTCACCCACGTTGCCTTTCATGTTTGTGTTCTCCCCAGTCCTCCACACTGAGTCACTCCTGAGCGTGGGTCTGCAGTGTTCCTGTCCCAGCAGACCCTCCTCGGTGTGCTCCACATTGTCCTTTTGTCCCCAGAGCTGCTTCTCTGCACTGCTGGGACTTTCTGTAGGTCTGAGTTTTCTCCCTGCAGCCCATGCCTGTGTCCTCATAGCACACAAACAGCATCCCTTGTTCTTCCAGAACAGGCTGATACTTTTCTGGGTTCAGTTTGAGTTCTCCCAGACAATCTGTTGCCCTTAGTAAACCATAATTCTGATCACTTATAAAGCTCTCCTGTTTATTTTTAGCTGGCATCTCCAGGGCATTTGGCAAAGTGATGCAAGGTTCCTTCTGCTCCTTCTGTGGCAAGTGGGACTCCTGCATCAGCCTTTTCCTGTTGTCTGGACCTGTTGTACTACTGCTACAGCCACCTGTGCAAAATTCCCAGGCTGTTTTTTAGCAAGAAAACTCTTCAAATTATTTAAATTTTTTTTTAATTTTTTTTTTTTTTGATCCTTGTATGAGGAATACTTGAAAGTTCTCCCCTCCCTGGTTTACCCTGCGGAGTGTAGTGGCTGCTGTACATCGCTGCACCAAACTATGGTCCTTTCAATGTCCTGACCAGATGACCTGCAGGGTATTTGGCTCTTTGTGTGTATCTTCTCAGTGTCCAAGAGGATGCTGACATCTGGCTTGTGGCACTGAAAAGTGCTCAAGGTCCCTCTAACTGAGCTGGGGGGTTGCAGGACACTTGAAGATGTCTAGACCATGTGGCACAGTCGTGGACCCTGGCTGGCATGGGAGGGCTATGGTGAAACCCTTTATCCATACAAAGACAACTAGAGGGTTTTTTCCTGCATTGGTGCTCTTGTTTTTCATTCAACATAGTGGATATGAGGCTGGGATGAAGTGATGTTCAGTGGGATTAGCAGAGACATGAGCTGCTGTGCTGGTGTTAGTGGATCAGAAAGGCTGCTGTATTGTATGTGGAGTGAGCAGAGAAAATAAAAACCTTTCTCTTTCTCCTGTCTGTATTTTTTCTTTGAACACCTGCTGGGCCAGGCTGGGATACACTGTGAGAGGATATCCAGAGCAGTATCCTAGACAGTGGTGATTACAGAGCATCTAGTAATTTGCATCTTGGATATAGCAGAGACTGGAATATTGCTGGGGACCCTTATGCTACCGGGATGCTACTGTGTGCAGTTCTTGTGTGCCAGCAACTGGACTTAGGAGTCCAATCTCTGTCACCATAGCAAAAGGCTCACAGGAGATGGAGCTGTCTGTCCCGGGGATGTCCATCTTCGTGCCACTGCCTTGCTTTTGCCAGAAGGATTTCCTTCCTTTGAAGTCATTCATCTCTTGAAGCAGAACTTGTCTACTTGCTTCGAGTTTCCTCTTATTTCGTGAGCACTTAATACATTCTCTTTCCAGGATGCCAAGCCAATTTAAAGTATGCCCATTTAGCTTGCTAGGATGGCTCGATCCAATAGATTGTCTCTTATTCCATTAGACCATTTTGCCCCCTGCCCTTTTCCTTTTCCTTGACTGAAAGCTACTGAACTCTTCTTGCGGTTTTCAGTCCGTCACTTGCTTTGTCTCTGTGTGACATCCTGTTCCCTGTGAAGGTGCTGAGCACTAGGGGTGCCACCCCTCAGATCCATGGACTACAGCTGGTGAATCCGGCCCTGACCTGACTCCACATAAAGAGAAATTCTGCCCTTTTATTGGTTGCTCTCCCTCTAAGGGACCCAGTTACTTTCAGTGCCACTTTGGCTGCACACATCACTAACTTCCTGGGTATGAGACCATCTAATAATGACAATAAATGTGGAAAAGAGGACTGGTATTTTAGTGTAGGTCTAAGTGATGAACATTTGTTTGGCTCTTAAGGCAGTAGGAGATGTGGCTTGTGTTCCACCACAAGGCACAGATTTCTGCAGAAACCACTGCCCGGGGCCAGGGAGGAGGATGAAGCTGCAGAGGACATTCTGTGATCAAAAGAGACCACTGGGCTGTAACGCCCAGGCTGGGACAGTGACAGAACAGGCCCTTCCCAGCGTGTCCACAGCTCCTCACTGCACACTGCAGGGCTGATGCTCTTTGCAGCGTGAGCTGGAGGGGTTAACACGATACCGCGAGCTCCTCTAAAGCAGCGTGAGTGATAATGCAGTTCTCCTGACATCCTTAACCATAGACCTGAGATCAGGGCACCTTCCCTTCAGTCAGACCTCGGGATTGCTGGTACCAGCCACAGGTTATAAACTAATTCTGGCAGTTGGCCATAAAACTGCTCCTTCCCGTGAGACATGGAGGCGTCTGGTGTCAGCCTGACACAAACCATTTGACCAGGGAAAGGCCTCTCTCCTGGTGGGATTGCAGAAGGGCTGATGCTCTTAGTGAAGCTAGAAGTGTAGAGAGAGTGGCTCATAACCCTGCACTAATAAATATTAAATGCCTGTTATCAGGCCTGGCATTTGCTTTGTGGCTCCAGCTTTTTCGCCTGCTTTGGAGGTTATCCACTGAAGGCAACAGGTTTATCAGCAAGTTCAAGCATGTTTGGACTGCAAGGTCTCTCCTGGTGTCTGGCACGTGAAATTATCCTAATCTGCCTTTAATATCCCAGCCTGTACTCTGGGTGCCATGACACACAATCTCTGCCCTGCGCCTCTGGCTTGGGTTACTGCTGCTCACAAAGGGCTTTAATCCTCTCTCCATCTCTGCAAACACTGCAGTGTGCTTAGTTCCCCCTCTCCATCGATGCAGGTTAATTTAGCCTGGGGGCTCACAGAGACTGAGGGGCAGCAGAGACTGAGGGGCTGTTCTGGGGAGCAGTGGGGGCTGTGCTTTCAGGGTGAATGGCAGCCTAGAAAGGAACATGGTGATGTTTCATCCCTGTGCTGCCCATGCTGCCTCATGGCTGGTGTGGCAGAGATGTGTGGAGCTGTGTCCTTCCAGCCTGAAGGTTCCTTCCCCAGCAGGGTGGGGTGGGGGTCAGCAAGGGCCCCAGGGATGTGGGGGATCTCCATCAGTGGAGATTCCCGGGTAATGGGTGCAGGAGGTGCAACAAGGCTACTGCAACGTGAGAAATCTGAAATTCAATGAGCAGTTGTTGTAGAATCCTCTCTGGAACACCTCTCCTGGTCCCTGAGTCACCATGTGCTTGTGAATAACATCAGGAGTTTTGCCAGAATAGAAAATGAAGGATCAACCTCCTTTTGACCTCTTGGCTCTGAGATGATGAGCAGCACCCTGCTCAGGCAGTTCATTTACCTGTCTGCTCCCAGGGAATGCAGCTTCACTTCCCATCTCCAAACCAGGGACTGAGACCAGTGTGGTGGTTTCTGTTGGTCCCCCTCATTTCAGCAGCTTTAAGAAAGGAAACCGGGGGGAAAGATCATATTTTTGATAAGGTTTTGTTATTTGGGTTTGGGGTTCTTCTCCCTGGCTTACTGGCACAAGAAAGCAAAACAAACCAGTCTGGAGAGTGGCAAGGTGACTTATTAAAACCCAAACAAAATCACAGAACCCCACCAAAGCTAACAGGTCGCTAGTGCAGCTTCCTGTCTGAACGTGACTGTTCTTGTCTGTGGCAGGGCACCTGGAAAGGATTTTCATTGTTTTCCCTTCTACCTGCTGTCAAGGAAGATGGTATTCTAGTTTCTCTCCATCTCAGGGTGTGAAGCTCTAGGAATGCTTGGGAGAGCTCTCCCCTCACTGCTAAGCCAGCAGTGGTGGTTCCCATCTCAGCCCAGAGCTGCTGAACAGGCTCTCTTGAGAGGATCAGTGGCTCCTAGGACACCCCACCAGGAGAAAATGCTCCCAAATAGGGCCAGTAGCCCACTGGGAACAGACAGAGCCAGTTCAGAAATGACTCTGTGCTCTGCCAGAAGAGTTCAGTTGGGATAATTGCTCCAGATAGTTAGAGAACAATAGGAGTGGAAAGTACAGATTAAACCACCGCTATTTCTAAGGTGTATGTTATGCACAGAAGGGAGATAACAGTGTCAGAGGGACTCTGGTGCTTTTCAGACTGGCCATGGGCAGCAGAATGTTTGGACAGAACTGCTCAGAGATCCAGACTGGTCTGAGCCCAGCAAAGGGCTGTTTGGAGCTGGTGGGGTGGCTTCATCCTTTTCTCCCAAGACTGACACTTTACTGTTGCTGTTTATTCCAGGAGGCGAACAACTCAAACTTGAGTTGTTTGAAGCACTCGAGATCTGGTTCCTTGTTTGTTTGCTAGACGTCCCCTCCCCACCTGGTAGAACAGAGTGAGATGTCTCCAGCTGGTTGTCAAGGTGCTCTCAGTATTTGCTTTAGTCCCTTCCCATGAGCTCCTCCTCCCCAACACAGTCTGGGACCTACACCGTGGGTGTGAGGAAGGATTTTGGGTCCTGTGTCTCTCACTAGGGAAGAACCTTAATGTGTGGAACAAAGAAGGATCTGGTTGTCTTAACAGAAAATGTCAGGACCAGCATTAAGCACTTTATAGTCCTCCTGCAAGGAAGCCTGGATTTATCTCAAGCTAAAGCATAGCTCAGCCATTAAATTATATACCAGAGACAGAGTCAAGGGCCTGAAGAACATGTTTATATGTGCTTTGGCTTGAGGGACATGGCATTGGCGCTCAGGCACGTAGGCTGGCTCTGTGTTTCACCCCTAGCAGCTCACCCTTATGCAAGACACATGTGCCTGCAGTGGTGCAAAATACTTTGATTGTCCTCAGTCCCCTTTCCATGCCTGAGGACAAGACACATGTGCCTGCAGTGGTGCAAAATACTTTGATTGTCCTCAGTCCCCTTTCCATGCCTGTCTTCTGTTCCTGGCTTCTCCCCATATCCCAGATGCAGCAGCTTAGAGGAGAACACATATATGCTTGCCTGGTGTGCTGTCTCCAGCAGAGCTCAGGTTCCTGCCTGCTTGTTGGGCCCCCTGCAATACTGATATGCCAGCCTCCATCTTCTTGCAGTGCCTGTTTAGCCTGGTCTGCTGCCCAGCACTTCCTGAGCTGGTGGTGGCATCTCCCAGGGCCATTGCTGGCAGAGCACAGTGCTCAGGTTGCCTCTTCCCATCGGATTTCCCGGGCATTCTGCAGAGACCTGCGCAGAGGATGCGTCTCGCTTCGTTCTCAGAGATAAAAAGAAAACCCTGTGCATGTCCTGCCACGCTGGGAGATCTCAGGGCTCTCTGTGTTGCCTCAGATGCTGAGCTGTGCCTGCTCGTCGGGTACCACGTGAGTGCACAGTGCAAAGGGAGACAGTGATAAGTATCACTGCAGGATGTGTCCCTTCAGGCCACTCCGAAGGGCACAAGGAGTTCCAGAAGCTCCCAGGGCATTACAGTGGGGGGAATCTGCACTCCTGAGGGCCGGATAAATGATTTCTGCTTTAGCTCAGCTCAGGAGTCTTTTGCTCAGACCAAAAGAAGATGTTGTGTCCCATACAAATCTCTTATTTCAAGGCAAATCAGGAATCAGCTGTGAAGAGCGAATATCTGATGATCTGGAATTCAGTATGGCATGGACAACTGAGCTACAGCTCAGCAGAAGAAGCAGCACAGGGAAAACCAGCCCCAGCTGTCCAGGGCCAAATTCCATGGAGTGACAGTGTGACAGCAGAAAGCACACAACCTCTTCCCCGTTGACTCCTCGGTCCATGTGGTCCTAAGAATTTTAGCTACTTTCAGTTGGCCTATGAGCCCAAAAATTATATCATGGTAAAGGAATTGCTAGACCAGAACTGCCGCTTCATGTGAAGTCATTTAAGCGTATCTTATGATATATTTTTATGCGCTGGTAATTATCATCCATACCCAGATTACCCTACTTATGCTTTCCTCTTGCGTCGTTACTTGTTCATGCAGGAGTGTTTTCCCCGGGGGGTGTCATCAAATACATTATAAAAGTAGAAAACACTGAATTGTGTTATAGAGAACATTTTGCATTTTTTTAATAACTCGCTCGTATGCAATTAGCGTAAAGTACTTTATAATCAGAGGTTTCCTGGTGGAAAAGATCGAGTGGATTTGAAAAGTCTCACTGTCCCAGGCAGAAGTTCCACCAGGGGAGATCACACCAAACAGCCCCATTCTGCACAAACCTGCCATGATACAAGCGCCTGGCTCTGGAAAGTGCTGCCCCAACTGGGTAGAAGATGCAGGGGTCAGAAGAGATGCTCCCTTTGAGGAGAGAACCAGAAAGAAGCAGAAGACAGCATGGGGGAGGAGATGGTCTGCTCTGGGCACTGCAGGTCCCTTAGGATTGAGGAGAGGCTGTAACCTGTCCAGCAGCCCTGTGAAGGCTCTCAGCAGACAGATTTGGTTTGTGCAGAGATGCTGTTATTCTGTAGATCTCTGCTCTGTCAAGATGCAGGAAACCCATTCCCTAGCCACCAGCTTGGCTGGAGAGGGTAATGGAGCATGTGGGGACTCTGCAGAGGCCAGTCCTGAGGCAAACAACACAGCTGGGAGCTGTCCTGAGGAGTGGCAGAGTGGACAATTTCATTTCGTTGCACTTCTGTGCTGTCAGGGTTGTCAACACATTAATATCTCTGTCATCCGGCTGTGAATCCAATCCAACATCTCTGTGGCATTCTCTCTGTTCCTGGCCTCAGCATCCCTCTCCCCATGTGTGCAGGTCCGTCTCATGGGAGAGAGACTTTTCACAAGGGCATGGAGTGACAGGACAAGGGGGAATGGCTTGAGACTGACAGAGGGCCAGTTTGGATTAGAGATTGGGAAGAAATTCTTCCCTGTGAGGGTGGGGAAGGTTGCCCACTCTCACAACCTCCCTAGCACAGGTTGCCCATGGAAGCTG
Source organism: Callaeas wilsoni (assembly GCA_013398955.1). Lineage (NCBI taxonomy): Eukaryota > Metazoa > Chordata > Aves > Passeriformes > Callaeidae > Callaeas > Callaeas wilsoni. The sequence goes on along the minus strand of VWPU01017866.1, from coordinate 93,666 downwards.
TGGCTGCCCCATCCTTGGAAGTGTCCAAAGCCAGGTTGGACAGGGCTTGGAGCAACCTGGAATAGTGGAAGGTGTCCCTGTCCATGGCAGGGTGTGGGACTGGATGAGTTTTAAGGTCTCTTCCAGTCCAAACCATTCTGGGATTCTATGACCTCCCAGATGGCTGCACAGGGCTGCAATGGGTACACCAGCAGCTGAGAGACTGAGAAATTGTTCTGTAGGGTTGGGCACAAGCCCCTCTTTTGGTGGCTCTATCGACTTTGGTGTGTTGGGTGGGTGGTGAGTGTGAGAAGAAAGTCACCTAGAACTTTGTCCTAGAAGAAACTGATAATGAGCACTGAGGCCGGTGGAGCCTGGCTTGTTTCAGGAAGGTCTGATCTGGGATGAGCATTGCAATTGGTCTTCAGTAAAGTTTCCCCATCAGGTAGAGAGCTGTTTTGGGCTTTACTGGGCAGTGGTGTCACGGTGAAGAGCTGCAGCACCTTCTATCTCTCTGCTCTCCCTTGATCTTCTCCAGAATGCTCTCTGTAAGCTCCTTCTGCATTAGTGAAATCCATGGACTGGGTGCTGGTTGTTGGCTGAATTGGGGTCAGGAACCCGGAGATGAGAATGGATGAGGGTGTGTCACCTCTGGGGAAAGCTCATCACTGACAGCAGACCCTGCTGCTTTGGCACACACAGCCTTTGCCTTCACACCCTCCCCAGTAAATACCATGCCACTGGATGAGTTGGAAAATCTCCTCTGATTGTTTTTCCTTAGTCCAGTTCAGGTGTTAACTATGAGCCTATGCAAACTCCCAGAAATGGGAGGAGGATGTTCACCACTGGCTCTCCTGCAATGGTTTTTTACTCATAAAAGGTGTCTGATCCACTTTGGGAGTTCTTACCTGTGGGAGGTACAGAGGGAAGAGAATAGCATTCCTTGGCTTCCTACACCAGCTTAGGAGGAAAAAGATGGCAGGAAGGCACTTGCCCAGGTTTCTGACTGGCTGGGATCACGCAAGTTGCCCTAACCCATGTGGGCTGGTGACATGCCAGATCCCCACCCCATAGCACAGGGACTATGTGAGGAGACTGTGAAGAGCTGCAGTGGGTGGTGGGACCACAGGCTGCTCCTCTGAATGGGATTGGCTCGTTAGACACCCCTGTGGGTGACCTCTGAGAGCCCTTAGAAGGGGAAGGCACGAGTGGAAAAGACAGGAGAGGTGCCAGAAGAGATTCTGGAGTAAATTGGCTGGCACAGAGGGAAGATCATGATGTGTAGAAAGGGATGTGACTGCACTTTTCATGGGTTTCTGGACAGTAAATGGAGTGAACTGAAGGGGGCAAGCTTAGAGCTTGACTGCAGAGTGTGAAGAGAAATCAAAGTCCTGGGTGGAGAAGGGGCCTGGGAAAGAGCCTTCTAGGAGGAGGGGGAGAAACTTTCCACAGTGAGTTGTGTAGTGGATGAGGGCCAAAGTTTTGAGGAGATGTTTAACTCATTTCCCATTTGATAATTCAAAATATTGTTTTCCAATTTTAAATTTTAGATTGTTCACATTTAAGTATCGAAGCCTTGGATAATCTCTTTCCTTAGTTTTTGCAAGCCCCAAGGCCCGTGTTGTTTTCATCAAATCTCTCTTTCACACCACCACCTGGAAACTTTCCTTCCCAAATCCCTTGCTGGAGATTCCCAGTCGAGTCTAGAACACTTTCAGGCTCTGTTCCTCGTGACCTGGAATCTGACTTGGGCACTGCGCATATTCGTATCTGGATGGTGCCAGCTCCCCAAAGAGTTTAAATGTGTAACCATGGCTCTCCTCGGAGCGGACCCACAGCCTGAGGCTCCGGGACCTCAGCAAAGGTGCTGAGGGTGGGTTTTGGGCCCACGTTACGGGATGCTGTTGTACCAAGCAGAGCTGAGATCTGATGCAGAACTGACTCATTCTGTGTCTGGGCCATCGTGTGAACCTCAGGGTTACAGTGCCATGGGATGTAATCCTGCCACGCTCGCTGCAGGAACAGGATCTCGTCCCTACTGCTGCTGACCTGAAGGAAAAGGATTTGCCGGTGCCTCCAGTTAGCGCTGACAAGGCTTTTCAAGGCACGTGTTAAAGAGGGTCTCTAACATCTTAAGAATTCCTTTAGTTCATAAATCTCTCCCAAAAGAACCCACTAAAAAAAGGGGGAAACTAGGAACTTAGTGCTGAGGAGAGAGCTGTAGAACAGGGAAAGGTCTAAGCTAAAGGGCATGTTCTCTCCTTACCATAACAGGATTTTGTGCCACCAACCTCTAAAAGCCTGGTATGAGACTCCCAAACTTCTGCAGGAGCATCTTAATGGGTAAGTTAAGGCTCACCCTCTACACACGAGTGAATTGAGATATTTTTATTGGATGATTGGGAAAATCCAGTCCTAAGCCATTTGAGGGTTAGGAAGGGATCTTGCTTCTATGGTCTGTGTGTGGGTGACTGGGATGGAAGTAGTGGGACAAAATCCAGTGGGAACCTGGCAGAGGAAAGAGAGGTCTCAGCGTGTCAATGACCAATGGATGCATCACAGTGCTAATGGTTGTGTCTAATGTCTGCACACCTGGACCACGTTCAGCAGCGTATTTGGAGAGCAGAAAATGTATCCTGGCAACTTGCTTTATTTAGCTGCAGTGTGCAAACGTGAGGCTGTTCCTGCCTTTCACTCCTCATATGTCAGCGTGACTTTGAAGTGACAGATCTCTCCAAGATATGGAAGTGTCAGCATGCCACGAGCAGCAGCCCAGAGCTCAGATGAAGCTGTGGGTGGTGATTTTTCTCAGCATGGATTTATCTCACTGCAGAGAAACATTTCTTACCCTGCTCAACACATGCTTTTGAAACAAGAGGGTGAGCATGATGTTACGGGAAATCCCCTCACAGACCTCTCCTATGCAGGTAATAGTCTCTTCTCTGTTTTTAAATCTCCCGTGCCAGAGATTTTTTTCTGCCTTCCAGTGTCTCCTAACAGTGCTGCTTGCAGTTCTGAGCACTCAGCTTTGCTACTCCAAGGTTACAAATTCTGTGCTTGGGGGTCCTTGCTAATGGAGACAAAGAGGTCAGAGGGGGCAAAGAGCCAGACCTCCCCGAGGTGCAGCTTTTGGGAGGCTTCTCCCCCCAGGGCAGGAGCTAATGTTCACCCATCACTTGGACACTGTTCGTGTGCGTGGGAGCCCCAGGCACGCTCCGCTCACACGGCAGGCTGGACGGGACATGCGCTTCCAGGCACAAGCTCCTGCTTGCTTCAAGGCACGGGAATGTTGCTCTGCGTGGAAATGGCCCTTCTTTGATTTCCTAGCCCTCCCCTGCCGCTGTCACGCTGCTTGCCAGCTCCTCCCGGCCGGGCTGCTCCGAGGAGCCGCTGGAGGAGCAGCCTGGCACCGCGGCAGCGGGGCTGGCACTCGCTGTGCCAAGTGCTTTTGTCTCCATGGCTGGGGGAGGTGGTGTGATTTGTGCTCTCGGTCACTGACAGGTCTCAGCTGACAGCTCCCTCCTCCTTTTGTAAAAATTACTTGCAGAGCAGCTAGTTGAGACATGACAAAGTTTTGAAAGAGGGAATTTCGTTTCCCATACGGTTTCATGGGAAAGGTCACTGTTCCACCCCGAGTGCCACTCTGGGTGAACTAAACACACACAGCTGTGCTCGCTGCACAGGGAGGGAGCCTGGCACAGAGCCGGGGATGCAGGGCTGGGGACACAGCACAGGGGATGCAGGGCAGGGATGGGGTTGGGCTGGCACCGGGGGCTGGGGAGGGCAACTGGGCTGGTGCTGCTGCATCACAGGGTGGGCCTTGTATGGCAGCCCTGGGCAGGACTCCAGCAGCACATCAGTCCTGCGTGGCATTGTGCGCCTCTGGAAAGGCCCTGGACTAAATGGCACTAGATCCATGTGGTGCCCTGGCTGTGTGTAATGAAGGCTTTACCTGTACAGTGTCTGAGTATCAACAAAGAGCCTTGAAGCGTCTCTCAGCTGACTCAGCATCTCCATAAAAGCAAAAGTGTTTTGAATGGTTGTAACCAAAGAGGGGAAATGGTCTCCGATGGCATTTGACCCCTCTACCTGGCTTGTTTCCTGATTGTGTACCTGAGCAGAAGTCTGTCAGTGTAAATCACAAAGTGCCTTCAGCTTGCACTTGTAAATAGTTCCACTTGTGGGCTANCTCTACCTGGCTTGTTTCCTGATTCTGTACCTGAGCAGAAGTCGGTCAGTGTAAATCACTTGTAAATGGTTCCACTTGTGGGCTGCTTGTGGGGCAACTGGTCCTGCTCTGCCCCACCGTGACTCACACTGAGCAGATCCTTGCTGAACTGGCTCCCAGAGATGGATTGGACCTCAATAGTTGTTACTCACAATGACTCAGTCTGGCATGGAGTGAGTGACAGCTGCAGCCCTGGGTTCAGTGGCCAGGTGGAAGGATTCTCCTTCTCCAGCAGAGGTGGTCCCAGCAGGTATCCTTGACATGTCCCTGGATGCAACAAGAGCATCCATCCAAGCCAGCAGAGAGGCTTTGAGCCAAGGTGATTTCTGGCCAGAAGGCCATTGCTTGAAACCCTGCTTGAGCAGGAGGCTGGACTTGATGGCCCACTGTGGTCCCTTGCAACCTTCCCCGTTCTGCGATTCTGTGATGGCAGAATCTGTCACCCTTGGGTCTGGGGAAGGCCTGCTTGCTTTTCTACCCTGCTTGGGGGAGGAGGGCTTTTTTTGTAGCTGCTGCCTCCATGGCAAACATGCAGCAGCCACAGTGCTCCGCGCTGGTTTTGAACTTGCTGGTTTTTCTGGTGGTGACACTGAGAAAACTGCATTAACTCCAAAATGTGTCTGTCTGCCAAGCCCCATCCTCTAATACTCTGCTACAAGCCCGTGGTCTCTGGGATGGTGTGGTTTGAGACCTGTGGTGCCTTCGTGTTCATTGTACTCAGAAGCCTTTGGATTCTCTTTGGCTGGAACATGGGGGATAACATCACAGACTCTGCTTGCAAATTTGATTCAAATGGTTTTTGGATGCTCATGTGCTCACCACTGGCAGCTCTGTCTTGCTTCCAGTTGCTTGAGTTGCCTTAAAAGGCAGCAGAAAATCCTCTGTGCTTTCCCAATGGCACATTTTCCAGGTAAGGTGTGCCCAGAGGGCTATTAGCCTTCTGTGTGAATGAAAGCAAAGGGACCTGCTCCAATAGGAAGCACATGTTCTGGGAAGTCCCATCGATTCAAGGGAGGCTGATCTGAGACCTGGTCCTTGATGTGTGTGTGCATGTATGTGCCCTTTGTGTGGTTCACTCTGCTGTCAAGGAGCAGGAGCTGAGATGAGCATCAAAGCTTCAAAAAGTTGAGTGTTAGTCGTGTTCCACAGCTGAACGTGATGAGAAATCTCTTTGTCTTGTGTGCCTTGATGATGCACAGTCAAGTGAAAACAGCTGTGTCTCGTTGGCTGATCCCAACCCGGGTTACCCAAGGTGATTTCTGCCTTTCGGTGTGTGGAGCAGCTCAGCTTCTCTTCTGGGGGAGTTCTTGTAAGGAGGTGAAATGTGAACAAAGTGTGGCTTGGCTCCTTTCAGCAAGACTGGAGCAAAGGGATCGCAGCGCTCGGAGAGTCGGTGAGTGCAAAGGGGATGTGGCTGAATCAGAGAGCTCTGCCCCGGATGTCAGGATTAGAAGGGACTTTTACGCAAAGGAGAGGATGACTCAGATATATTTGAATGATCAGTTAAAAATTGGTTTTTTTCTTCCTTATCAAGTACTGGTGTTAAAACATAGCAGGACTTTAATGCTGTCACTCCTTTGTGAGCTGCACAAGTATGCAACGCACACTACTGGTTTTTGCCCTTCTTACTGGAAGAACCTCTCAGTTTATGTGTCCTTAGGACCCAGGGTTGTCAGAACTCAAAAGAATCCAGGTCTGAGACTGACACTGGCTTCCTCCAGGAGGAAGAGGCTTTGTTAAGACTTCTGAGCCAGAGCGGTGCAACCGTGGTGTCCCTGGTTTGGAGAGACAACTCCCAGCGGCTCTGCTGGGCATCCCGGACTGGTGAAACTGCTCTTGTCATTGTTAGGCCTGGACAAATGAGATCAAACCTGGGTATCTAACTCCATGCATCCTTCTTTCTCACTGAAACAGCACTGTTGACTAAAGCAAATGCTCTCAGAAAGGGTGTCTGCTTTGGACAGCGGAAGAGAGATGGAACCATGGAGTCATATAATCACAGACTGGTTGGGTTGGGAGGGACCTTAAAGCTCTTCTCATTCCAATCCCCCTGCCATGTACAAAGACACCTTCCACTAGTCCTGATTGGCCCTGAACATTTCCAGGGATGGGGCAGCCACAGCTTTTCTGAGCAACCTGTGCCAGAGCCTCTACACCCTCACAGGGAAGAATTTCTTCCCAATATTTTATCCACGTGTCCTTGTTCATCCAGCTGGAATGATCCAGCTGAGCTCTGCAGTGCAGGGCTGTGCTGGGGGAGCTGGAGGAGCGATGCCCACTGGACTGGAGCAGGGCTTGGTGCTGAGCCGCTTGCCCCCTGGTCACCCCTGCCCACACAAACCCGAGAGCAGAGGCAATGGTCCATCGGCCACTGCCAGCCAAGTGGGAGCAGGATGGGAGGTGGCTGGGCAGAGCTGTGGGTACTGTCACTCAGGTGTAACGTTACAAGAATTGTGTGGGCATCCTCACATCCCGCTGGGCATGTTTAGGCAGAATGGAAAATTCAACCAAAGGCGAATGAAATTCCATAAGAACATATAAATTGCAGCATGATCCTCATAAAATGAGCTCAGCAGCGCTCATCAGAAATGCCCCGAACCCGGCTGTGTACGGCTGGTTACATTTGGGTTTTGTGTTGGGAGCATTGCAGAAGACGTTGTCTTGGAGGAGTCAGTGATCTTGAATGTGCCACGTATGCTCTACTGCGCCTCGTCCTTAGGGCTTGGGAAACCTGTATGTTATTAACGTAATCTGTAACTTATCATTCCTTTGGACAGGAAAACTGCATGTGGATCAAGGGGTGAACGCAGTGATCCTGATCGGGAGCCACTGTGCGTGGAGAGTCAGTGATCCACGACAGAGTGACCCGTGCTGGGCTGTGTGGGGTGCCCAGCGTGGCCCCGGGCTGGGCTGTGCCACGCTGATCCCGTGGCTGCAGGACGGGCACAGCCCGCCCGCGGTAACGGAGGGGCCCGTGGGCAGCTCCCTCGGGGAACCCGTGATCGCACTGCCTGTGTGGCCTGTGAGCGGCCCTTCTGTTTGGTGGTGAATAGTTTTCTTGTAAGAAAATGTAGCTCAGGTGAGCAAAAAGGAGATTTCCTCCAGGGACAGGATCTGTGCAGCCTTGTAGGAACATCCACCTGGGCTCTGTTGGATGCTGTGGAAATGCAGGGCTCCCAACATCCGAAGGGATGTCAGATTTACTCACTATCAATATTTCTCTTTAATTCTATCTTATTAAAGCAGCTGTTTAATTAAGGGATTTACTGTTGGACTTTTCTTATTGAGCTTAAGACAGAGGCCTGCATCAGCTCTCAATCTCTCACCTCACCTGGTGCAGAACAGGTTTTATAAGCCTCAAACATAGCTTTGCTATCAAGCCTAGAGGGTCAGCACGCACAGAGGGCTTGGAGGTGGCTGAGCTCTGGCTCTGCAAAGTATGTGTTTCAGAGGATTTGGCCATGCAAATAGTGGAACGGAAAATGAGATGAGTTTGAGTGAATTTGGGCTTGGCTTTGTACTTTGCATGAAGTGAAGGTCATCTGGCTGGAGAAGATATAGGACCAGCAGTGTTTGGCAGCGCAGGTGAGAGAGGACAGACGAGTTATGGTTTCCTGCAGAAGGGAGAGAGAATGCTCTCCTGGTTGTCTGCTGAACTGAGTGGGAGTTTCTGAACCTGATGGGAGGACAGATGGGACCCTTGCTAGCTGTAGGAAGTCCTCAATGGCACAAGGAAGGTCCTCAGAAAGGGGCTGTTCTCAGGATCTGTTCAGTGCTTGTAACCCATGCTCCTGCCTGGGCCACGCAGCCTGCCCACCCTCCTGTCTGTGCAAATCCCTTGGGCCTCTTGCGGTATTCAGCAGTTCCTCTGCCACTTCAGCTGTGCCCTGCTTTGGTGGGCTGGGCTGGGGTTTCACCCTCAGTTATTGAAACAGCTGAGAGCTTGTAACCAGCAGAGAGATGGAGTGAGGGTTCTGGGAGAGGTCTGGTGCCCAAACCGCCTGCAGCCACTCCTTGCTCTGTGGCACTCACACACTCCCTCCCCTCCGTGTGCCTGGAGAAATGACACAGGTGCAGAGAAACAATTTAAAGTGACCCTTGGACAATCAGCCAGCCCCCATGTGCTCCTGACTTGTGATGGTCTCACCTGCAGCTCACAACACGAGTAAGAGTGTTTGGAACAGGCACCCAGGTCCTTTCAGGCTCTAGAGAAATCAGCCTGCAGGACCACTCAAGCCAGCATTGCCACCTCAGCCCATACTTAGCTGGGGAAACATGAACTTCTGCTAGAGAAAGGCTTCAGTCATGTCCCAGTTGCCTGGGTAATGTGCTTTTGGCGTTGAGCTGGGGTTGAAAATGTCCTGGGGTTGCTGGTGTGAGCATCCATCCATTGCTGCTGTCGCTTGTTAATTAGAGTTTGACTGTCTGGATGCTCTCAGAGTGACTCTCCTGTTGGTTAATAATTCCTTCTCTGTGGTGGTTGTGCTTCTTTTTGGTGTTTGTGGGCTGCTCTACAGAGAGAAGCTGCTGGCAGCACCATAAAGACAAGCTTGAGGTGATTTACAAAAAGTTCCAAGTTGGATCTGCAGCTGATGAGGATTGAAAATGCGTTGTTCCTCTGTCATGTGCTAAATGTAGTCTCTCTCAGCCAGGCTTTCTAACTCTTCCTTTGAGTGCCCTTGGACACCATCTGCCTTCACCACTCAGTGCACTGAGTGTGCTGTCAGTGTGGGGTGTGGACACTTCACCCCCAGCAGGTCCACAGAGCCCCTGCACTGTCAGGCCAGCACACCCTGCTTCCCTCCCTGCCCTCCAGAGCACAGGCTGAGCTCTTCCTAGAATCTCAGAGTGTTTTGGATTGCAGTGGACCTTAGAGCTCACCTCATTCCCACCCCCCGCCAAGGGCAGGGACACCTTCCACTATCCCAGGTTGCTCCAAGCCCTGTCCAGCCTGGCCTGGAGCACTTCCAGGGATGGGGCAGTCACAGCTTCTCTGGGAAGCCTGTGCCAGGGCCTCACCACCCACACAGGGAAGAATTTCCAATCTAAAAGTCCTTCTTTTACCTGCCTTTTCTGTGTGTGCTGTAAACACACTGGATCTACACAGCTCCGCTTGAAATCAGAGCTCCCTTGGAGCTCTTAGATATTCCCAGAATAAACCTGTACCCTGGTAACAGTGCAGATCTCCCCAGAAATTATTGCTGTTTCTCCAAGCTCTTTCCAGTAGGTGTATCTCCAACCCCAATGATCAACTGATTTAAAGCTTTCTCTTAAGTTCAGGTTTCGGAGACATCCTGTGCTGTAGTCAGAAGGAAGCCCAGGAGAGGTAACTTGTTCCTTTGATGCTTTGGGGTGTGTGCAGCTCTGGGACCTACACAGGTGATGATCTAGTGTGTGAGTGGAGACTTAGGGCAGATAAAAGGGTTGTGCTCCTGCTGGATGCAGCTCTCAAAATCTGACCCCCTCTGCTATGTCCTCTTCCAGAACATCTTGTTAACGATGGCCCTGGCAATTGGCTTACCCATTGGCATAACACAGGCTGTGATAAAGGGGAAGTTTGCAATGACTTATAGGATCTGAGATTCATCAGAAGGTCTCAGTTTTTTGGGTAATGACATAACCTTGATAGCAAAGTGCTTCAGAGGAGACAAAATCCTTAAGACTTCTGAGCATCATAGATTCCTTCATTCCCAGGGTTTTCAGAGAGCTGCAAACCCTGCAGGACAAAGGAAGGAACCGGCAAATTCCCAGTGCCGCTCGAAAATCGAAGCTGTTCAAACATTCCTTCTGCCCTTTGCCTGCCAGTGCTGAGCAGTCAGCAGCCCTTGGCTTCACAGAAGGTGGTGAGAGGGTGGCACAAAGGCTCTTCCTTTTCAGTTGGGACTTATGTAATAAATTGAAGTGGGTTTCCCACCCTTTGCCCAAGTAAGTTCATATTCAGAGAACAAGTGCATAAGTGCATAACCTCTTGTAAGATGCTTTGGAAGACTTCACTCTCCTATAGGGTTGGCCTGCATTGGGGAGCAATTAGATGTGCTCTTTATTGGTCTTTATTTCACAACCTCCCCCATGACTGGTTCTTCAGTCTGGTTCTTTTTGCATCCTCCAGCTGCTGTTGCAGCAAAGAACTGTGGTGTGACTGGCAAGCAGAACTTCTTCTCATAGTTTTCCCCTGCTCCTGGGGTTGATGAGTTTGTGGAAAGACTGAGCTTAGATCCTCATCCCCAGTGAATTCCCAGAGTGCTGGTTGAAAGGTGAAACCAAGTTGCATGAATTTTCCTGGCAGAAACCTGGGTAGAGTTTGTTCTTAACCTTGGTCAGAGCTGATCTTTGGCTTTGTAGGCTCAAAGCAGGAACTCAGCTTTCCTAAAGTGTTTATAAAGTACAAAATGAATCCCACTGGGCTTTGCCCTGCACCAGCCTTCCAGAATTACCTCTGCCTCCCCATAGGGATTAATGGAGATGATTCAGTGATACTGTCAGTAATGGTTCCAGCAGGACAATCTGGCTTAGCACCATCTGTGAAGAGGCAAAGATGTAAGTTTCTGAATGCTTTTGCTAAAAGACAAATAAATCAGCCTCTTGAAGGCAGCATATGCACTTGCTGTCTTGGTTTTGTAATGCTCTGTGCTTCTTTCTGTCCCCTGTTTGCTGTCACCAAGAGTCTAACTCAGCCTTTCAGCTTGGAAAACTGTCTTGTTCTCTTTCCCAGTGACTAAACACAGAACGTTTGTTGTCAATATTTTAAAATATTTATCTACATAAATTGAAGTGGCCGGGCTGCTGAAGGCTGGGAATGCTGGTTACAGCTACTGTAGCTCAACACCTTTGAAAACTGGGTTGTGTTGACATGTTTTAAAATTACATTGGCTTTGGTTTCTTGGTCTGATGGAGACCAAGACCCGAGATGCTTGACCACTGCAAAGTTGTTTGGGAAGGTCTGGCAGAACTGGGAGGTGAGTGCAGGACTCATGGCGCTCCTCTCCCTGAGACACTGCTGTGCATTGCAGCGCTGGGGACAGGAGGCAATGTTTACCCGTGTTTATATCTGCAGAACCTGTACAATTTTACGTAAGAATAAAATAAATATTGTTTGTTTGAACAACGCAGAATGTCTGTTATTCTGGGAATTCGGGGGGGTGGGCAGTGAAAAGTGCTGTGGTCAGTTTAAGTGGCTGGAGCCATGTCTGGTCTATTTATTGTTGGATTGAATCACCCTGTGCATATCTGGACACGTTTTGGGATTATTTGTTTACCTGAGTGAATTCCTGTAATTTGATTGTACTTTCTGATAGGGGCAGATTTGTAGGTCTTCGTCCTATCAGATCCTGCGGAGTGTTTTAGTGCTGGGCTGCTCATCTTAGCCTTATCTCAGCCTCCGGCCAGATGAAAGCCTTGAGAAAGCAGCTGATCAGCTCATCCTTTGAGATCCATTTGTCACTGCTTCCCTTTGTTTCGTGTGAGGGGGAATTTCCAATACATTTTCCTCATAAAAGAAGATGAGGGAGATACAAACCAGCGATGATCAAAACCTTCCCTGCAAAACGAAGCAACAAGGAAAGCCAAATTGGCTGGGAGAAAATGTGAAGTAGCTGGGCTGTGCAAGAGTCAAGACACAACGAGCAATTTTCACTGTGCCACTTAATATGGAATTTTCTCGAGTCCAGGTTTTCTGACTGTGACTCTTTGGTGATCCTTGCTGTTCACTAGGAATGGGCTTGGGTTTGTGGCAATTACTGATTTTGCAAAGGTTTCTAAGGTAATATACAATAACAAAGGTATTGAAAAATGACTAATGGGGTTTGGGTTGTCTTCCCCCTGCTTCAAGAGGAATCCGATCTCCATAAGCTGGTGGGGCTGGAGCAGATCTCCTCCCAGAGCAGAGTGGTGGGACGGTGCATCACTTTGGAAACCCCAGCTCCAACAAAGAATGTAGCCAAGGATGTCACTTGGACAAACACCTCCACTTCTCATCTTGGAACCGGCAGAAGTGCTTGGGATGATGATAAAACATCCCTCACCCGTCTGGTGGACGATCTCTGCCAACGCATCCTCTGCAGTGGATCTCATCGCACAGGGAGAACAGCTGCTTAGCAAGGGGCTGAGGGATGAACCGTGTGGAAAGGACAGATGAGAGGATGCCTCTGGACACCCGGGGCAGCAGCTCTCTGGGCTCACCTGCAGCTACAAAGGGATAAAGTGTGGGCAGAGAGGCAGAGAAAGGTGATGGCTGTGCTTTGGTTCTGAGCTCACTGCAGGGGAAGGGAACCAGCAGTGCTTAGATAGGCGAGAATGTCTGTTCTCTGTGGAACCACTGGGGAGCCCAGCGGGGCTGGGAGGCCAGAGACAAGTGCTTTACACAGCACAGAGATCTGCAGAGTTCCTATTGTGTGGGTAGCTCACAGGAGCAATCAGGAGAGAGTATTTGGTCATCAACGTGGTGTTTAGTCTCCTTGGGTTCCTCCTTTGCTGATCACAGTTTAGTGCCCCATGGGGTAAACACATCGTTTTATGCTGCTAAAAGACTCTGCCACCACAAATGGCTCCCCAGCCCAAACTCTTCTCCTTGCTCTTCTGCTGCTGCAGCACCGTGGAAATGACAGTTATTTTCAGGGTTACAGAGAGGAAGCCAGTGCCCAGGGCTGCACATGGAGTACCTGTGCATCCTAGTATTCCTCACCTTCCCAGGCAGTGCTGTCATACCCTGCCACAGCTGCAAGCAATGGCAGAGAAGGGCCAGCTGCATTCGTGGGGGAGCGGGGCAAGAATTAGGACTGCTTCAGTCAAGAGACCAGATCAGAAGGCAGAACGTTAATTGACGGACCTACTGAAAAGAGATGTGAGCCCAGTCTTTCAATACAGGCATGGCTGTATTGGGAATTGAGATATGTGGAGGAGCAAAAGAGCTCTGAACCCAAGAGATGAGAGCCATTGCAGAGATGCCAACAAAGATGCAAGCCTTGTCGTGGTGTAAACTTGGGTGAATGCTAATTGGGTTAGGGAGTAAATTTGATTTAGAGGCTGGGATCGTGGGATGGAAAGGGGCCCACTCGTCTCAGGAAAGACAGTTTTTATGCAGACACCAGCTTTTTACTTCGGTGCCTCCCACACGTTTAAGGACTGGGTGTCCTGCAGAGCTTGGTGCAGCAGCAGGGTGGGAGGGTGCTGGCCAGGAGGGCACTCGGGCATAGGAAATGCCCATTTTGCCTTAGGGACGGGGCTGTTTACAAGCTGCCGGTGCTGGTGGATTGTTTCTTTAGGTCATGGCGTGCCAAGTATTGTTTAGTTTAATAGCCCTGTTAATAGGATTATATTTGCCTGCACTATTACGTGAAGGAAAACGATTCCTACTTTGAAATGAAAAGACACTTCAGCAGCGATGTTGCAAGACACACATCTGTCGTCAGATGCTGCTACTGAGCTCAGATGTCTCTGGGCTATAGCCAAGGTTCCTTCTCATGCCGCAGTGCCTGGGCTGGGGTGGGACACACACGCACAGCACAGAGCAGCCCGCCGGGAGCTCCGCACGCAGAGCTGGTGCGAGCAGTGCTGGAGGTCTGCGCTCCCTGTGGAGATGTGCTGGAGCGGGCGCCGTCAGCTGGCTGGCACAACGAGGCCGCAGGCAGCAGGTACCACAGCTGGGGTGGCACTGGTTGCCCAGGTAAAGCTAAGCCACCCCATACTGGTGACACTGTGGTTCATGCAGTCTGTCAGGGTTGCTCCAGGGCACGGATTTACTGGTTGTTCTGGGAAGGTCCACGGAGCACAGCTGGGACCTTGGTGTAGTGCACAGCTCTCTAGCCTGAAGGCTGCCAGTCTTGCGTTCTCTGCCCGTGTCTGCCAAGAACATCTCTGCTCATTTAAACGCTTGGCTCCACGATTCTGCTACTTTACTCCTGCCACCACCCAAGCAGGGTCAGGCAGCTGCTGGCAAGTGAGAACTGTGACAGCTTGACATATGGGGTAGAAAGTGCAGCGAGCAGAATAAGAGACCGGGAGAAGTGGTTTTCATTTGTGGAGCTCTAGAAATGTTTTCCCAGTAGACTCCCAAGCAGCTCAGCTGCTTGCTGATGAATTCTGGCTTTCTGGGCTATCTGCAACAGGAATCAAACACGGGCAATTCCCCAGCAAGCAGCTAGAGGAACGCTGCATCCTGGGATTTAGTCATTGATTTATGTCTAACCTTTGGAGCCGGGGAATGTGCGGAAGTCATTACCAGGTCTTCAGCAGAGGTGAGCCACTGGCAAACGTGTCTTCTCAGCATGACGTTGACCTGTTACTGCCTTTGTCCAGGAAGCCAAGAATGCCAGCTAGGAGGTACGAAAAACCCCCAACCAACAAATCCCGCTGTATGTCGCACTATGCAGCCTTAGTCCATAAAAAGGAACTAATAAGCAGCACCCTGAGGGTTGGCAGGCAGCTGGTGTTTCTAGATGGGTGAGGGTCTGCCAGTTCCCAGAGAAGGAAAAGGCATGCAATTAAAGAGTGAAAAAAAATCCATGCCCCTTTTTTCAAAGGGCTTTTCTTCCTGGGAGTTGGAGAAGGGCAACAGGCAGAGATGCTTTTAAACCCAAGCCCCTTTATTCTTCACAGTTACCCTGAACAGTCTCAAAGGAGATCTTCACTGGGGCAAGTGGTCAAACACAGCAGTGGTGGAAGAGCCCCAGTTGCCTGGGTGTGGGCACTCAGAACTGGCTTCCACTTTTGAAAATACTGAAACTGCGCTGTGGGCAAATTCAGATCTGTGCAATGCATAAATCTTCCATCTAGGCTAATGTGTGTGATTTTAATCTCATCCCCACTGTCTTCCACCCAATACGTGAGTTTTTCCTTGCCCAAAAGTCCCTGGTATTCCTTCTGTCCTTTCAGTTATTCTGCTCGAGCCAGGAATCATAAGTGCTAGGTGGTTTGTGTTCCTTGTGCCTTCCGAGGAGTTCTCCTGTCCTTCCTGACCCTTCACATGCTGAACTTTGTGTGGGAGAATGTTATCCTTGTGATTTTTCTCCTAGTGTTGCCTTGTTTCCCTTTCCCTGGACTGTGAAATGGATTGCTCTGGTAAAAAGCTGGGCAGGCACTGCCTGCAAAATGTCACGAGCAGAGAACCCTGCCTCTAACCCTCCTTGTGTCACAGAGACCATGGCCGGGCACTTCATTTCACTGTGCCATCCAAGCAGGCTGTGTCCTAGCCCCTTCCTACAGAAAGGGACAAGTGTGTCTGGAGGACGATGTGAATCCGAAGTGGATTCACCTGTCCTTTGGTGTGTCCAGCATGGACTTTGCATCACCTTGGCCATCACCATCGGGATGACTCTGAGCTCACATGTCCTGAGGACACCCATCATCCTTTGACTTCCCTACTGGTTCCCAGCTGCCAGGCTGTGTCCTGTGGCTTTATGTGACATAGGCTGTTGTGACTCAAGGTGGAGAGTGACTGCTGCACAAGACATCCCGTGAGAAGAATTCAATCAGGAAGCACAAGTCCTGGATGTGGCAGATGTGAGGGGGCTCTGAGGTCTGTGCTCAGTGGCCTGGCCACTCTGTCCCAGGTGCTGGGACAAGGACAGGAGACGCAGGAAGGGCTGGTGATGAGAGGGGGATGGATTGGAGGAACACCAAAGGGCTGGGAGGTGCAGGGAGCAGGGAATGGTCTGTCTGCCTCCATCTCTCTGCCCTGTTCCATTTGACTGAAAGAGCCAAGAGGGACAGAGACTGCTCTGAGCTGTGTCCTGTCACCCCGTGCCTCTGAGCCGTGGGAAACTCATTCATGAATTGGGACACTGAGGGGACAAACGGGAGTCTGTGTTTCTCTGTGCAACGTGTGATGTCTCAGAGCAGGATGGGCCCTTGGGCTATTTACATTGCCAGCTTGTTCATCTGCACTGAATTTGCCTTTTGAACTGCCAGTGTACCTTTGGGGAGCTCAGAGGACAGGGCTGGGTGGTGGGATCACTCCAAGTTTTTTGTGTTAGCCAAGAAGAGAAGCAAAACTTCTTGGCCATGCTCTAAACAGAGGCGGATGGGACAGGCATCTCCACTGCTCATGGGCCAAATTGTTCAGGGTCCAGTGATGGCCAGAGAAGCTCGTTACTGTTTTGTTATGGCACAGGAGGCAGAAAAACCACTCCATTGTGTTGGACCAAAGAATTGCAGACAGAGTCCTAAAACAGAGTCTCTGACTGGGAATGGTGGAAAGGGGAAGGGAAAGAATTCTTTCCCCACAAATGGGGAAAGGTAAGGGATGAAATCTGTTGGTTTTGCCAGAAATTCTGCCATTTCTGCTTGTGTGCTTTATGGAGGAAAGTATTCATTTCTGTGTACACTTACCTGAGTTAACAGAAGCCTCTGAGACAAAGCAGAGACTCTTTCATCAGGATAGTGGGTATTTAACACCATAGAAAGGTGCGAACACCGCCTTGCACCCTGTGAATCCCTGGAGTGCCAGACTATTTCATCACTAGTCCTTTTGCAACATTTTTCCACTATGTGAGCACTTGAATCATGTACTTGGTGCATCATAGGCTTTCACTTGAGACCCTGGTCCCCTCCCTAGGGTTCCCTCCTGCTTCTTCCATTTAATTATGCCCAAGGAGGTGTCCTGCAAAGGGCTCCATCATGAAACTTCCCTTGGGGCTGAATGAGGCCACTGGAGGTGGGACAGACTTGTCAACCAGCTTATTTTTCATCAGTGCTATCAAAGCCAGCTTGTCAGCAAGGGCTGAAAAAGGTTGGCCAGGCTTTGACGTGCCTCCTACAATGTAAAATTTTGCATTTGCCAAATTTGCAGGTTGTCATTAACGGGGCTGTTTGGTGGTTAGGGAACTGCTGGGACTTGCGACCTTGCCTTGCCCAGCACACGGGCCTCTGGAGCAGGAGGGATGCCAAAGTGCTCTATTATATAATGCAAGTTTATATCTATATAAAAATGATAGCTGCAGGGAGCCAAGGCAAGTCTCCTGATGGGAGTGCAAAAGCAGACACATTACCTGTGCTCAGGTTTCTCTCTCTTCACCAGTGCCCTCACCTGTGCTGGTCAGGCCCGAGCCCACGGCCACATGTGCGTGATCGTGGCCATCACATCTGGGGTTGCTGTGTGGACAGAATGCAGATCATAACGCATGACCTGCGTCAGAGCCTGACCTTTCCTCCTGTAAACTATTCAGCAGATGTTTATAAATGTATTTGTAATCTTTAGCTGGTAAGATCAGCTAAGAAACCTTTTACAAACAGGAAGGAATATCTAGTTCTTCAGTGGATTTATTTGCACTGTGTAATTTGTCCAGGTGTATCTGTGAATGGTCTCCTGGCCTGAGAACCCCAAGACACGTCTGCCTTCAGATGAGTTCTAAGAAGTTAATTGACACAGCATTCCAGAAGAAAGCTCCTTTCTTTTTGTGGGTTGCTATGAAAAGGATTTTTCTCAGCTTTAATATCTGCAGGGGGTAGTTTCAAAAGCAGCTGTTCTGTCATTAAAGGAGGATGAAGGAGTCCTGTCTGACTGAGCAGCATATTCATTCTCCTCCATTAACTCTCTGCTGAGATCTACAGCTGAGCTGACCAAATGGTGTCAAAGTGGGGTGTTTTTTGGTGTATTCTCCTCTTCCCTTTTTGTAAGGTCTTATCAATTCTTGGCTTCCAATGAAGAAGACAGAATACTAAAAAAAAGACTGCTTTATGAAATGTCTAGACTTAATGAAAGCAGAGAGCACCAGGCCTCTCGTGGGAGACCCCCCTTCAGAAATATCTAGAGAAAGATGGTTAGAATTAAATTTTATGGGGACATTTAAATTCTCTTGTGGAATACCACGCCAGAGATAAACCCATGTGAAGCTTAGTAACACATTTGGTCTATTACCATGATCAACAGTTGTAACAGTTCTTATTGCACTGTGTCTGTCGCCCAAGTCAAACCAGTCAAAAGCTGCACTGGAAATTCAAAATGGAAATTAAGCCTGACATAAATTTCCTCTGGATATCACCATTAGGCAGGCTGCCCATGGCATCCAGCTTTGCAGTAAACTCCAATGTATTCTTGCAGAAAGATCCCTTCAGTCTTTTCTGCGCCTTTTCCCTGGGTTGTTGCTGATAAGGGCTGATGGTCAGCTTGGGACTATGGCCATGAGCTCCGCTCTGCTGCAGAGCTCTGGGGGTGAGGGAGCAGTCCAGGTCACACAGGTGCTGTGGTGGCACAGGGCAAGAGACCCAAGATGTGTCACGTGCCAACTGAGCACCAAGGCTCATTGCAGGTGCTCTGGGGCATCACCATCCCCCTTTTGCTGTGCTCTGCTAACCCATGGGGAGGTGTGATGCACAGGGCAGGGCCGCAGCAGCTCTAGGGCTGCTCCCAGGGACCCCCAAGGAACGGAGACTGTGATGGAGGCAGCTGGAATGTGATGGGTGGGGGGACATGAGCTGCAGGGTTTTGCATGTAATCTCATCCCAAAGTGTCTGGTGTCACTTGGCTTCTCCTGGGTTTGACTTGCCAAGGCGCTGTGGTGGGATCTCACTGCAGATAACTTAGGTACCACTGAGCCAGCTGTTGCTGTGAGTCCTCCTGGGAGACGAGGTGCACGGTGTGGATGTGCTCTTGGACCTGTGTGTTCCTGCCTGGAAGAGTCAGCCCCCAGAGCTGGGGTGTGCCCTCAGGCTTGGTGCGTGCCAGGATGTGGGCGTCGAAGGACCAGGGTGACTGCTAGGAGTTGGGAAGGAAAACATGTGGGAGAAGCATCAGCAAGGTGAAGAGAAACTGAGAATCCGATGCTGGGAAATGGCAGAGAGGATAGTCAGGGACAGGGATAGGTCAGGAAGGGAAGCTGAGCCAACGGACAAAAACTAAGTCCAGCCCAACCATTACTACCAAGCCCAAACACCCCCTGGCCCATCCTAAATTCTCCCTCAGCTCTGAGGGAGGGACCCTGCTCACCCTGAGGGTTTGGATTTGCTACAGTGAGACAAAGGTAGGTCCTTCAGGCAACGTTTGCAGTTGGGAAGGCCCTTCTGCTGGTGTCCCTGCCTACAGGGGTGCCAGGTGCTGCTGTGTGAGTGCAGCCTCCCACTGCCCTGCATTCCTGGGCCTCTGGGGATCTTACCTACAATTTCCTTTGAGGGATGAGGTATTTTAGGGATACGCTGGTGCAAAGTGCTGCTGCTCAGCAGTGCTGTTTCTAGTGCCATCCAGAAAACAGCTGCTGGGTCTGGGGTTCTCCCCCCTTCCCGTGGTGGTACTGACACAAGGCAAGGCTCTGAATTTTCAAGAAGTCATATGGTGGCTGCCCTGGTGTCCCTCTAATTGCTCTTCTCTGCAGAGAGGGAAATGCCCTGAAATACTCCTTCTCAGGCCAGGGATCTCCTGACGTGTGCCTTGGGCAAAGCTCCCTTCCAGGCCCGTTGCTGACTCACACCAGACTGGCCTGGCCTTCCACAGCCATCTCCCACCTCCAGCACAGCCCCAGAGGAGCCACCATGCCAGGGACCTTTGTGGTGGATCCAGAACCTCCCCAGCCGTGTCCCCGCTCAGCTGTGGCTCATGTCAGCTGTGCCACCTTGAATCATCTGGCCAGCAGGATGCCCAGCCAAGTTTGTGGCCCATTAGCCTTTCTCTGGCTCAGAAGGTCCAGGCTGGGGAGGTCTGGTGCTGACCTTGGTCACTACAATGAAAGGAAGATATGAAGCTCTTAGTGTCTAAAGGAGGGCAGTGAAGATAGTGAAGGGTCTGGAGCTGTGTGAGAGGTGCCTGAGGAGGGCACTTGGTCTGTTCAGCCTGGAAAGGAGGAGACAGAGGGGACATCTCTACAATTTCCTTGTGAGGGAAGAGGAGAAACAGACACTGATCTCTTTTCTCTGGTGACCAGTGACAGGATCCGAGGCTGGAGCTGTGTCAGGAGAGTTTAATGTTGGATATCAGGAAAAGGTTCTTCCCCCAGAGGGTGGTGGGGCACTGAACAGGCTCCCCAGGGAATGGTCACAACTTCAAGGCTGCCAGACTCAGCCACAGGGTGGGATTGCTGGGGAATCCTGTGCAGGGCCAGGAGCTGGATTTATTGATCCTTGTGGGTCCCTTCCAACCCAAGATATTCCATAATTCTGTGGTTCTGTGAATGTCGCTGCCCACACCAGGCAGGGGATGGTGGTGGCACCCATGGCGTGGGCTCCTCTCTGGAGGGGGCTGCTCTGAGCCCAGACCCACGGCATGCCTGTGGCAGGAAGCTGAGTCTGAAGCACAGGCTTTAGCTGGTGTGTAATTGCTCAGACAGCTGAGCCTGGCACCCGGCAGAGATCCGGGATGAGCACAGAGCCTGCCTGTCTCCTTGCGGGATGGGCTGAGCAGCGCAGAGCCAGCGGCACGTCCCCATGGCAGAGGGTGAGGTGTGTGACCCCGCAGGCACCCAGCGAGGGGCAGCTCAGTGCCCTCTGCTCCGCTCCTGGGGTCCCAGCAGCCAGCCCCCCCAGCCTGGAGATGGGCACAGGGCCGGGAGAGGCTCCAGAGCAAAGGCACCTTCCCTGACCTGAGCCAGCCTGGAGACAGAGCTCGATCTGCTCCTGGCCAGAAAGGAGGGAGCAGTTGAGAAAATGAATACAGTATTTGCAAGGACTTCAGGAATTGTTCCCTTGTTAATAGAACTGCAATTTGTGGAAATATGATGGAGGGTGAAGGTCTGCAAATACTTAGAGGAATAATGAGCATTGTAAGCAACAAGCACCACAGGGGAGTATGAGAAATAGATTGTACCAGACAGGCCATTTCTGCATAATTACACAATTAGTGGACTGGGGAAGACAGCGGATAACCCTTCGCAGTGTGCTGTGGTGCGGCGCAGGCCGTGCTGGAGACTGGAGCACCAATTAGCTGGAGTAGCTCGCAATATGTGGAAAGGCTTGATGGAGGGAGGGGCAGCCGTGCCGAGCGCTCCTCGGGCACAGGAGAAAGGGGAGACGCTGCCCAGGCAAAGGGTCACTGCCCACACTGTGTAATGTGGCGGTGATAACAGGGGGACAGGCATGGAAAATCCCTGCTCTCAAAAGGTGCAATGCAAATGAGGGGAGAGAGCAGGGAATAAGTGTCAGGAGGGAGGGTTTTGACAGTGAGCAGAAAAGGATGATTTTGGTAATAGTCTGCAAGAAACACAGCTCATACCTTTGGGCAACAACAATTATAGGCAGAATTATGTAATGAGAAGGCGCTGTTTGGGAAGCAGTAATTGGAGGGAGCCCTGGCTGCGTGAGCAGATCGCGGGAGCCCAGTGGTGCTGAGCTCTCTGCTCCAGGCACCCGTGGGCAGAGGTGGCATCTCCCCGGGCCAGCTGTGGCCTTGGCTGTGCCGTGGTGAACAAGGCAGAGGTGAACTGGCAGCGACCCAAAAAGACAATGGTTGAAGGGTGGGAGGCCTTTCTTCAGCCCGGAGGAGCCAAATACATGGAGTGGCTGTGAGAAGAGGGAGGGAATCAAAGTCTGGAGATGACTCCTCTTGTGCTCTGTGCCCTCACACCTGCACAAGAGGCAGCATGTTGGGGAGGACAAAAATAATAACGCAGATTTGCTGCTGGTTCTTCCCAGCTGCAAAGCCAAAATAATTCCCTCAGGCTCTTCTGTCTCTGGATTAGAGGAGGTATGCAAAGAAAATGCTCTCTGCACTGCCCTGATCCTAAGGCAGCCCAGAGCAAGGCACAGATTTGCCCCCCACTCTTGGTGGGACAGAGGGCTGCCTGGAATCCATGCGGGCTGATCTCACCTGCCTGAGCAGCTGGTGCTGTCAATTCAGGCTTTTTCATACTGCTTTATTTCTGGGAATCACCAGGGACTCCCCTCTCCACCTCCTTCCCCACACATCCTGGAGGAATCCCCTCTGCAGCTTGTTTTCTGTGCCGACATCACCTGGCTTCCCTGGTTCCCACCCAGGGAGAGAATGTCGCTGTTCTCACGGCTGCCTCAGCTCCCCCTTTCCCTTCTCCCATGGGCAGAGACAACAGCAGATACTTTCCCTGTCCATCGCTCTCCCTGGGGCATGAGGAGCAGGGCTGGCAGCTGTGGCCCTGCTCTGTTGCTGTCCCTTGGCCACCCAAAGCACGAGGTGTCAGTGCCAGAAGAGTCTGCCCGGGGGGAACACAGTTCACAGTGCTAGGTTCACAGTGGGGAGGTGATGGGAACACCAGCACCTTCCCTGAACTGGGCCTTGGAGGATGTCTCATGGTCTGGGCCTGGAAAGGAGAAAGTTCATTTTCTTCACAGTGGCTCGTAATTGTCGTGTTTCAGCTTTTTGAACAAAACAACACCAATAACACACTAAGATTCTAACTTTTGCTAGAGTAGATTTGGGGCCATGCAATAGGCTGGGAGGGACACAGGCAGGCGGATGACCTGAGCGCAGAGATATTCCCTGAGCACAGAGATACTCCACACCATCCAACATCATGCTTGGCAATAAATGAGTTAATCATCTGCTTGGGAGCTGGCTGGGCATCGTGTACTCATGGAAGGGGATGAGTGATTGCCTTTGCATCACTTTTTTGTTTTGTTTTCTTCTCTTCCACTCATCCTTCACTTATAAAACAGTTGTTATTATTATTATTTTTATCCTGACCCCCAATTTTCTTGCTTTTATTCTTCCTTTTCTCTTCCCTCATCCCACTGGGGGTGGGAAGGAGTGAGCCAGCAGTTCTGTGATGCTTAGCTGCCCACTGGGGTTAACCCACAGCATCTCCTCCATGGATTCAAATGCAGCACATCCAATTCCTCTGCTGCTTCAGGCACATTTCATCAGGCAAATACAACACAGAACAACATGTGCCCTGCATAATGTACTCGTCCATCTGATTGAGCTCTCCACCCACAACATTGCAGTGAGTGATGCTGTATCTGCTTTTCTTGGTCTTTTAAGGTCCTGGAAGAGGTTTCTGGGAAAGAACCTTCATTTGGGTAGAGATGTAATCTCTAACTGCTTTTTAAAATATTTCTGTAAGGCAGAGCTCAGGTGTTCTGGTTGATATCCTTGCAGAGGCTTTCCAAGGTGCTGGTGTGTCACTGGTGGGATCTCGCAGCTGCGCTCCCTGGTGCTTGCAAAGAACCAGAAGCAAGCTGGACCTATGATGAGGTGAGCCCTTCCTTTATGGACCCTCATGAGCTCTTACCCATCTGCAATCTCCTACGTGCAGCCTCTTGCCCAAGCTCGGATCTCTGGAAACTACGAGAGCAGCTTCTGATCATTTTTGCTCCGTGTGGTCTCAGTTCTTCCTGTCCAACCTTTATCCTGTCCAAGTTCTCTTCTGAATGGGGTACTAGCACAAAAGATGTGCCTTTTCTGTCCTTGGCCATGTGGCTGTGGTTTTGGATGCATTTTGTCTCGCAGACATCCCGTGGGTTTGGGCAGCAGCCTGTGGGTGTAGGTGTGAGGAACTGATGGGACAGGGAGGGTGATGCAGAGTGGTTGCAGGCAAGCAGTACCTCCTACAGACCTCTCCAGGCTGTGCATGGGTCTGGCACAGTGCTCAGTCAAGGATCACTCTTTGATCCACCCAGATAAGCAGCTGAGGTGTCAGAGTGCCCCTCGCATGGGCTCTGCCTCCGCTTCCACTCCTCCAGCTCCAGACTGACCCTGCGAGCAGGCAAAGGGCTGAGCTGGAGAGGCTTCACGCTATCACTTAAATATAAACATTCCTAAAAGCAACTTTCCCATTTCTTTGTGGGAGGCTATAACCTGCTGGGGCCTTCAGCACTTTAGCAGAGTTGCCTCTACAGAAAAGAGACCATAAGAATTCATGGAATTTTCCACAAAACTTCCTAGCCTTTTCTGGCCAGACCTAGTTGAGAGGTTTAGGGTGGAGGTGTGAATGGAGGATGCCCTGTTCATCGATTTCACATGGAAATTGCTGTTGTTTGCAGGGGCAGGAAGAGGAAATAAAGAGGAATTGTTAAAGGAAATGGCAGATGTCTCTTGCTGGGATGATAAACATCCAGGAGGATTTCAGAGGTGTTGAGGGCTGGAGTGGGGGGCTGAGAAAGGAGCTGAATTCTGCTTTTAAGGTGTCCGGACTGGCTCATGGATGACAGACACAGTAACTTAACTGGAGCTGTCCCAGACTGATGAGTGAGTTTGTGCCAGTTCACAGCAGGGCTGTTCTGAGCAGCCTCAGAAGCCCTGTTTGTGAGGTGGAAAGGGCAAATCTGTGATTTAAAGCCCATCACCGAAGCCCATCAGCTGAGCCTGCTCACACACAAGCCCTCGGTGCTGCCCTTCCAAAGCAAGGATGGAGCCTGAGTCCAAGCTCAGCATGGACTGTGCATCACGGCTGTGATGGGCCAGAGAACCCACGGTCACGAGGAGTGACTGACCTGCCAACTCTGGGAGGGCACCCAGACATCAAAGGGCACCCACAGAGACACCCCACAGTGCCCATCTTCTCCAGCAGTGCAGCCTGGTGTAGCCCCACTTCTGACCCACGTGGAGCAGTTGCAAACAAGGGCTGGGATTCCTTTAAGCTGGTGGTGACTCCGCTGGCATCAGAGTCCAAGAGATGGGCTTGCCGAATGTGTCAGCAGTGGGTTGAGGACACCTTCAGGAGGCGCTTCCCTGTCTTTCTGCCTGCTTTCAGAATTGAATTCAGCTGGACTGCGATAAGATTTGGTAAAACATGCTCACTTTTGTGAGCAAAGCTGTGTGTGGTTGTAAGATGTAACTGCTATGTGATGCATCCTATCAGGATGAGGATTTGATTCCTTAAGGATGGAAAGGAAAAGAGGATGCCATGTGAAATATCCCATTTGGGCTGGCTGTGTCGGGTCCCTCTCAAGACCTGTCCCCTTTCACAGCCGTGTGTGCACGTGCAGTGTGTATGAGGCTGCATTTGGGAGCATGCAGATGGGAAACCAAGAATGGCAAAAATGCCATTTATGCAATGCAGGGATATCAGGCGATGCTCAAATGGAGCTTAGTTGTCCTTACTGGACAGATAAATAGCTGTACTTGCTGAGTGGTCTTTCTCTTTTCCTTCATGGCGACAAAAGATGTGGCAGCAAGAGCTGCAAAAAGAAGGGTGGTATTTTTAGTTTAAAAATACCTTTCCCAGCTTGTGCCAGCAGACAAACCTAAAGCACAGCTTGTGTTGAGCTGATGGTCCAGCAAGTGCCAATGTCTTGTCTTCTGGCAGGAGATACTCGTGAGGGGATAACCCCCAGTGGCACGAGGGGTTTGCAGTGAGTTTGCTTCAGAAAACCTGCAGGTGGGACTCTGCTTGTCAGGAGCCTCAGCTTTGCTGCTTTCACGATGCCGTAGCCTTTTTGCCAAGCCTGCTGTGCCCTGTAGGAACAGGGTAAAAGAAAAACGGTGTCCAGCCAATTGCATTGATAAGCCAAAGGGATGCTGATGGGTACAGTCCTACTGCGCCTTCCTTTGTGCTACAGCTCCAGAAATAATGTGCAAATATTTCTGGCTACCGCCAATTTTGAGTCGACTCCACCATTAAGCAGGAGCTGGCAGTTCCGGGACAGTCCATGGAATGTGACACAAAGGTTCCCCAGAAGCTGATGGCCACCTCCTGGTGATGCCAGTGAAGGCAGAGTTAAGCCAACACTGGAAGATTGTGAGAACGCCACGATTTAAAATGGGTCATTGTGCTCCCAGGACTGCTGCTGTAAATACAGCCACAGACGTGTGTGGAGCGTGCGCGCCTGCCTTCGCTCCTGAAATTTGGAGTCTGCAGGAGCTGAAACGGGCTTGCCCTCTGGGTTTCAGCTAATTTCAAGGCGCAGTGATGGCTCAGAGCTTTTTTATTAATCCCCATCAGGCCGGGAGGTGTTGTATTAATTTCTTTCCAGATGCAAAGCTCGCTGTTTTTCCCTGGAGAGCACACTGCTGTTCTGCATGGGAGCAGTGCCTTCTATCCTCCCAGAAAAGAAGCCGGAGTGCAGAGCAGCAGCGTCGCTCTTCTCCACGGACTCCGTTCTCCACCGAGCTGATCTGGGATTTTTGTTCGAAGAAGTAATTCTACAGCATCTGATGGCAATGGATACTATGTAGGGGAAGAGGTAGGGAGGTTCTCATTTGCCTGATCTCTGTTCTGATTTCCAGGGGATTATAAAGGATCCCAACTTGTTGGGTTTGCATATATGCAAATCTTAACGAGGGCAAGGATTCTCTGCCTGGTAAACTCGCTCTGCTGCTCAGAATGCTGGATTTCGTGCAAGAATTATCTGTGCTTAAGGTATGGCTCAGCCTCTTATATAATTACATCCCTCCTCTCCTTCAAGCTTAAAGCTGTAGAGAAATTGTAAAGACTGAAAAACCTATGTGTTGATGGTGGTTTGGGTTATAACTCTCCATGAAGCCGTTTAAAGCCATAAACATTAAAAGCTGTTTTAGAATGAAATGTTAAGTGACTTGTGAGGGCACAGCCATTAAAATATGCACTGACCAGCAGATGAGGCACCTGGGACACCAAGCTGGAATCCACTTGCCATCGGCAGGTTTTACTGCATTGGTGCAGCCACAGGAGGACTGAAGTCGTGTGCCGAATGTGGCTCCTGCGTGTGGGTGTTGGGATTGTTCGGGAGAGAGCGTATTCCGTACGATCCGTGATAAAGCTGGATCTGGAGGGGCGGGTTCCTACCCTGGGACAGGGGCCAGCCCGTTGGATAAGGTATCAAGATGTACAAGATGTACACCTGCCAAGGTAAAAATTAATCTGCATGTAATATTCCTCACCTGTCACAGGTGAGACTGGGATTGCGCCAAGGTACAAAAATAGCCACGCTGGGTGTTGCTGGTGCTGTTTCTTCCCATCACACATCCCAGGCTGCTCAGGATGGTGGGGCCAAGCCACACACTGCCACTTCTTCTTAGATTTTTCATTTTCTGATGCTGAAGCTGAGCAGTGCACAGCTTCACCCTCTGAACACTACTCAGCAGTAGGAAATCTTTGTTTGCTCATTCATTTGGAAAAAGGGGGGAAGAAAAGGTAGGATATCATCTTAGTTGCTTTTGTTACCTTTAAAAACCTCTGCTAAACACAAGGACTTTGGAAAGATGATCCCAAGAACACACAGACTTTGTATCCTTAACAAGAAAGGAGGCACTGATTTGCTGGAGTGGAGGAAGAGCTGCAGTTTTTCTTCAGAAATGTTGGGGAGGAGCTTAAAAATACTCTCATCATGTGAAGAAACTTGTGGGAAAAGATAATTCAGGATGAAAATATAATTGCAAAAGAAAAGGAGGGAGGGAAATGTGGTTTTTATGAGACAAATCCTTTGGGGCACATGGCCTCACAAGGCAGCTATCCCTAGGAGTAAAACATCCAAGTCCCTCAAAACTTGGCAGATTTAACACCAAAACCAAGAGTACTGGGTTTGGGCCTCATTATGCCTGGTAAATGCTGTCTTACGGATTTGGGTGGCTGTGTTAATCCCTCGTGGTTGGCCTGGGGACAGTGGCCACGATGGGTTTCCATTCATACAAGACATGAGATGGGAGCTCTAATCACAGGTATAAAACAGTCCTGAGGATCCAAAGGAACTGATTTCCCCAGGCTGAGGAAAACCAGGTGAAACTGGTTGGGTGTTAAAACATTCTCAAGAAAATGAGTAGAACTGGGAGCTCTTTGAGCTGAGGCCAAGAAAGCTGAGATTTCAGAGTCAAGAACGTGGACAAGGTTTAGCCCATAGAAATCCTGTCTTGGTAGCACTGAAAGCCACAACTGGAAGCAATAAGAAGATAAACAATCTAGTAAAGAGAAAAATAGGTAGCAATCAATGTACATCTGGAATGATGATGTGTAGACAACAAGCTTAAAGACATCTGGAGGGAAATTGCCTATCAAGTAGAGCTCAAGTACAAAATTACAGGACTTTACAAACATATTAGCTAAGAGAAATACGATGAGGAGCCAAACAGTGGAATAACCACGTGGGAATCATCATTCATAGTGACCCAGAAGACACTAACTGGTCAGCAACCACTATTACTTTGCTTTTGGAAAAGAATCAGTATAATGGACTACTGCTGTCCTGTGACAAAGAAACGTGGAGGGGTTTGGAGAAGAGAAGGCTTCAGGGAGACCTTATAGCAGCCTTCCAGTACCTAAAGAGGCTTACAGGAGAGCTGGAGAGGGACTTTTCACAAGGGCATATAGTCAGACCATAAGGGTGATGGCTTTGAGCTGAAGCGGGGTGGGTTCAGATTAAATATTAGGAAGGAATTATTCCCTGTGGGAGTGGGGAGGCCCTGGCACAGGTTGCCCAGAGAAGCTGTGGCTGCCCCACCCCTGGAAGTGTTCAAGGCCAGGTTGGATGGGGCTCTGAGCAACCTGGACTAGTGGAAGGTGTCCCTGCCCATGGCAAGAGTGGAATGACATGAGCTTTAAGGTTCTTTCCAACCATAACCATGGACCGTAACCATAAGGTGCAACCAACCATAACCATTCTATGGTTCTAGGTTAAAACAATGTGTATGAGGCTCAAACTCCAAATCAGCCAGCTTGGGAGCTTTTATGTCACAGTTCAGAGCAGGTTTGCTCAGGCGCCGTCCGGTGTTCACATCTCAGCTTCTCCTTAGGCTGTGCCCCAGTGCTCAGAGTGGTGATGGCCTCTGCTCTAACTGCAAGGGGAGTTGTCTTGGGGTGATTTTAAGGTCTCCTTTGCACCTCACATACAAGTGAAGGAGTGATCGACTAGCACGTACCAGAAAGCCAGGGCTGGCAGGAGGTCACTGCTCCGTGAGGTGTTTCTGTGAGATCATCGTCAGCAGCAACCTGGAGGTGAAAATGCTCATAAAATCAGTAGGAGAGACAGAGACTGGTGGGGTTTCAAGGGTCACTGGGGAGAAAGAAGCTAGAGAGGGTACTCTAAGTACCAAGCCACACCGGCCCCTTGAAAACAAACTGAAGCTCACCACAGAGACTGGGGCTGTGAAAGAGCAAAATAATTCCTCTTGGCGACTCTGTCTGGCAGAGCAGGAACTCGATAAGACCTGCAGTAGAAACACAGAGGGACAGATTTTCCTTGTGAAGCCCAGTGCCCGAACGTAGCACTTGGGAGTTAAAAGGCTGGGAATGGGTGGCAGTAGGGATTTTGCCTCTGTATTTTCCTCTGTCCACAAGAGACAATGGAATAGCGCCTGGTTTTTGTGTTCTTAGCTTAAGTAGGATATTGCAAAATGGGATAGCCACAGATATGATCCTGAGCTGGAGAAAATGCCATACAGCAAGCAATGGAAAAAAAACTTGATCTGTTTAGCTTATCAAAAAAGAAAATTGAGGGATAACTTGATTACAGAGTGTAAGTACTTCCATGGGAGAAAATACCAGTTGCTGAAGGGCTTTTTAATCTAGAGGAGAAAACAAGAGTAAGAAACAATGGCTGGACAGTGAAGCCAGATATTTCACTTCAGAGCAGGCAGACATTGTTAACAATGAGGGTGATTAACCACTGGGAGAGGATCCCAAGGGGGCTGATACCTCGTTCATTTCTCGATGTCCACACACCAGGCGGGAGCGCGTCTCTGGAGGACACGCTTTGCTCACCAGTGTGGAACTGGGTTTGATTCATGGATAACTGGATCAAATGTGCTACCCAGTGCCCTACAACTTCTGGCCCCTTTGGGCCTTTGAAGCCCTTAGCTGCTTCTGGGAATGATTTGGCAGTTCTAGGGGCTTTCCTGCTGGGGATCCCGATGGACTTGTGAGGCGATGTCAGCACGGGCAGCCCTGCAGAAGGGGACCGGGCTGAGTCACTCATCATATGTTGGACTGTGGAAAGGGCTTGATTAACCCCCAAGCAGGTGAGGTGGGGGCTTAACCAACCACCTAGAGCTCCCAGAGATGGAGGACAGAGACAAGAAATGCAGGTAAGGCCTCTCCAGCTATTCCTAACTTTTGGAAACACCTCCTGGGACAGCAAAGAGCTGGGTGCAAGGGCAGGTGAAGTCACTTTGATTTATGGTGGGAACAACAATAGGAAGAGAAAGGCCAACTTAACCCCTCTGTAGGGTCAAAGCAAAATGAAAATGGTTGGCAAAGCTCTGCCCTTCTCTTTAGACTCCACTGCCTCTCTCATACCACTGAACCTTAGCAACTCCCCAAAACACTTCTTTCTGTGATGCTCCAGAAGCTGTTCAGAACTTGCTTTCAGTCAGAGACAGAATCAGCAGGTGGAAAACCACCTCTGGACTTCATGAGTCCAAGACACTCCCGGGTGAGCTTCTCCTGTCCTGCAGCACTCCTTCCCTCACCCTCCCACTGCAACCCAGGGCATCTCTTCAGCCAACTGGGAGCAGTGAGCAAACGGTTAAAGTTTTGCTTCTCCACCCAGTGGTGGGTGTTGTCTGTGTCAGAAACAATATAAGAACAGTCGGAAGTTGCAGCTGGCAAGTAATATTTGGAGTAGCAGTCGTGGGGCATATAGATCTGGTGTGGACTGTCTTTTCCTGAGACTGTAAACTCTTGTGCAGAATGTCTGAGAACAAGAAAAAAGGGAAAGGAAAGAGCAAAAAGAACAAAGAAGGGAAAAAAGGGGAAAGAGAACCTGACCCAGGAAAAGGTACTTCCCATTTTTAACAAATTTTACTTAAAGGAAGAAGAGACAAGCCAGCAGGAAAGTACTTGTGGGTTGCATGAGGGTGCAAATGCCAGGGACTCTTTGCCAGGCGAGTGTGCAAATCTCTGCATCTCATTCATATTTCATGCTGTTATAGGTCTGCTTTTGTTACAGGTCTGCTTTCTTCTTCATCTTCTCTCTTTTTTCTTTCTTTCTTTTTTTTTTTTTTTTTTGTTTAAATACCCAAAGCCCCAAGACTTCAGGGCAATATGCTCTATGATGAACAGCAGTACTCAGTTCCTGTCATGGTGATATGGGAATTGAGGGGGTTTGTGCTGATTCTCTGTGTGTTCTGCTGTGTTGTGATTTGCTGTTTAGTTGGCTGTTTTCTTGCTTCTTCCTGAGGTAAATACCAAAAGCCATAATTTTGGAGGATCACAGGTACTGTTCCTTGAGACAGACCAACTCTCAGAGATCAGATTTGAGTTATAGCCTCGGTTTTTGAGGTAACTGCAATGACCTGTAGTGAAAGACACGTGGGCTCTTTGCTGATATGCTGATATTCCTGAAATCAGGCTGTTCTTCAGAGATCTGACTGTTCCTTGCTGACTGAGTAAGGCAATATTTATGATACTTCCAGGATTAAATATTTTAACGGATACAGTTCAATTCCTGAGTACATGGGTAACTGTCTTGGAAAGAAACAGAAGATTTGGGGGTAATGCAGCCCAGCGTAATTCCTTTCTCTCTCATGGTATCAGGGAGGGATTATCCTGGGCTGTTCCTTATCTATGGTTTATCTGGCAATGCATTTGGAGAGAGCAGCAACCGTGTCAGGCTTTGTGTTTTATCAGTGTTAAAAGAGGCTACGAGCTGGACCGGGTCCTGTCCCGAGCCTGTCAGTTCAGCTCCTCGCTTGCCTGGCTGCAGTTCTGCTCTTGCTCCCGCCACCACGACATGAGTGACCGCTCTTGACCTGAGCAGGTTCGTTCTGGCTTCCCGCTGGCATCACCGGTGGCAGGATTTGCCCCTTCCCTTTTTCATCCCTTTACTCTGAGCATGGAGACGCTGCTGAGCCCAGACCAGGGGCTCCTCCACCGGCTCTGCCCCGAGCTGCTGGGGTGGCAGTGGGTGCTGATGCCGTGGCAGCCTGGTGACATCAGAGCATAGCTGATGCTGCTGCGGGATCTGGGAGGAGGTTTTTGGGAAAGCTTCAAGACAGGGAGCTTGAAATCACCAGGCAGAAGCAGCAGCTGCTTGAAGATGATGGGTTCTGCCCTGGGGGCTCAGGAGGGTGCAGGGGTTGGGGCTATCTCAAGCCATCACCAGCATCACCTTGCCCCTGCCTTCAAAATGCCCAGAGGGGATTTGCAGTGCCTGCAGTGCCTGCATCATGGGCATCTCCTTTGCTGGGAGCAGAGTGGAGGGGCTGGGGCACTGGGAGGCAGTGGCTGGGACACAGAAGGGGCATGAGGCTCACTGGGACTGCCCAGGGAGCAGCCACCTGCCTTGAGAAGGGCCAGATGTGAGCTGAGGCTCAGTTCTGTAGCACCACATCAAAGCCCTGCAGTAGCTCACTGCCCTGGAGAGAACAAGGAAAGACCCTTTGCCTGTCATTACTCCCACTGACAACTAAGTCTTCTGCTGAGATGCATTGTCAGGCTGTTTTATCACATACAAATCCCACAACTGGCACCTTGGCCAGAGTGCAAACCCCCTTTCTCCTTCCTAATGGATCCAGAGTAGAACTGGGGATGATTGCATTGATCATTGGGGATGATTGCATTGATCAGGTAGTGGAGTCACCATCCCTGGAGGTGTTCAAGAATTGACTGGATGTGGCACTCAGTGCTCTGCTCTGGTTGACAAGGTGGTGACCGGTCAAAGGCTGGACTTGTTGATCTTAGAGGTCTTTTCCAACCTAAATGATTCGATGAGTCTCTGATCCCATCATCCTGTCTATACCTCAACAAGAGAACTGAAAGGTTCCGTATTTGGCTTGCACAGCATCCTTTTATTGCATTCCTTGTTAACTGGATTGTTTAGATTGTTAACGGGATTTTTTGCCCTGTATTGCTGCAGAGGTTGCCCTCTGTTTGCTCTGTGGGTCCATTAGAAGAAGACACTTGGTTGTCTGTGGTGTCTCTGAATCAAACCTCACTTTGAGATTAGAAGAAGACACTTGGTTGTCTGTGGTGTCTCTGAATCAAACCCCACTTTGAGTTGGACTGGTTGGGTCCAATGGAACCTGAGAACACCTTTTCACATCATGGGTAACCTTTGCCATGGTTTAAGGGACACCATAGCAGTGGATCCCTAAAAGGACCTTTAGAACCTTTAGCTCCTCCTCCAACCACTTCTGAGCGGATGCCGCAGCCCAGGCACACAGACCTTCACTCTAGGCAGCAGATTTTCCTGAGGACTATTTCTTCAGCTTGAGGCTGGACCTCTGACTGCTCTCCAGCATGCCTAGGCTGAAGCAAAAACCCAGCCCTGGCACGCACCAGGCTACTGGCCAGGCACTGTCAGGGGGGTTTGTGTTCTCTGTTTTCCCAGGCTGTAGAATTTCCCTGCAGATGGGGTGTGCTGAACAGAAGGAGGCAGAAGACGAATCTACAAAAATCTCATGCAGTCTCTACAGATATCAGGACAGGAACACTCATTTGATTGTCTGTGCAGGGGAAAGGAAGGGAATGATGGCAGTGTGCAAAGCTTTCATCCTTCACACTGCATCCCTGAGCAGCCTCTGGCTGCTGAGGGCCAAACTTTGATCCCTATGACATTCTGACAGTCTTGATCTACCCTTGTGCTCTTAGGTGTCTGCATGGAAAATTACCCTCAGACAGCCCTTTGGGGTGTGCTCTGTAGAGCCCCAGGACAGCTCTGGCATGATCAAGACCCGCCTGGAATTCCAGAGGTGATCTCCCAGCCCTGCCAGCTGCTCTGGGGGAATTGCCTCAGGTAAAGCTCTTCACTGCCAGTGAACCAGAGGAGCAGAATAACCTCTGGAAGGAAGAGAGGGCTGAAACAGTAGTTTCAGGAAAGAGGTGTGCCACGGGGAATGCTAGATTTCCCCTGAGGTCTCTAAAACTCAGGGGAAGAGAGGATTTGTCTTCCACTGCGGCTTTTAACACAATTATTTTGGCTTCTGTGAATGTTCAAAAGAGGATTGCTGATCTCATGTGAAGTGCTAGCTTTGTTCTGAGGACAAGGACTGTCTTTAACCTAAACTCACATTTTCATGCTTCTAGTGATGCAGCTGTCCTAAAGTGAGTGCCTTGGCTACAGCTTTAGCCAGTGGAAGAGCCTGTGAAGGCCTCCAGAGGGAGATGGTGTCCACCTATGAAAACAAACCATCAGGATCCCTCTTTCAGACGTTTGTGACATGCATTGAAATATAGACGACCTGTGTCCCACCCAGCACACGTGGAAGGCACACCCTGCAAGGGCTACGTGAGCTGCGGGATGTAGGAACAGCCGCACAAATTAATGTGTAGTGCTCCCACAAAGTTCAGGTCTGGGAGAGAACTTCCTCGCTGCAAGATGTACTTTATCAGACGGTGCCTGGCATGGGGCAATCAAAGTCGTGACATTGAGGCAAGACTGCGAGTGTAAAAGCAGCTACCCTGGCACATTCTGGAAGATTTGGGGTAGACTTTGGGGAAGTGGAACAAACGGACCAAGATAACACCAGTGTTCAGAGCAGAGCTGAGCAGAGCCAGAGCTGTGGCAGGGGGTTGGGATGTGAAGAAAAAAGGGCTGGAGGAAGCCTTGCTAGTGGGATAGGCAAGGAGCAAGTTGAAAAGGGTCTGTGCTTCATCTATACTTTCATGAGGTCATTTGGGGAGAAAAGACCAGAGAAATGTAAAGCATTTGGTTGGTTAAATTCCCCGGCAATTCCAGGCATTCTCTCTTATTTTTATTTGGTGTTGAGGAAAACATTGCGTGTGCTTCAGGTTTTTGTTGTCTGTCAGTGCTAATAAGCTGGCAGCACAGGCACTGTGCTTTCTCTTGAACTGCCCATGGCAATTGCTAGTGCTGGAAAACTACTCGGAGAGCAGGTGAAGAGTCCTCGCAGAGAGTATCTCAGGTTTCAGTAGGAACTGGCTTGACCTCAGTTCCCAGATGAGTCAGGAACTGGTAGAAAGGTTGTGCAGAAGGGTATTGCGATTGAAACTCCCAAAGCCTGAAGGGGAAGGTGCCCCTGGGTGGGAGCCAGCAGTGGGATTGTAGCAGAAGCAGGTGCACGTTGCCCAGCTCTGTGAGCCTGGGGTGCTCTAGAGTGCTGCCAAGTTACCACAGAGTTTGGGGAGGGATGTGGAAGCCCTTGCAGATGCTGAGTGCAGGCTGTGTGGTGGAAGCTCGTGGTCTCAGACAGTCGACAGTAGCACAACCACAACAGCCCCTTCACTGCCAGCCAAGGCACCTCTGTGTGAGCTGTGCCCACGCTGCAGGGCGAACATGCTCCCGATTTGTTCTCAGTTTTCTGTTCATAGGAAAGACTCCAGTTCTAAGGAACTCATAGAAATATTCACCAGAAGGTTTGTTTACTAGAAGAATAACCCACAGCGGATATCCTACAGTAGCAGTTCTGTTTTCTATAAACACCCAGGCACACGAGGTACCAGACGTCAGCTGTGCTCCAGGATCTGTCCACATGTGTGTTTCCACTGGCTAAATCCATGGGCTGGTGTTCCATGTGGCTCAGAGCACCCATGGGGACAGTTACCACGCATCGGAGAGCGTGCAGTGACTTGCTCAGCTTTGGGAATGGAGGGGGTCTGACTCACAAGCTCCAGTGATTCATGCTGGGGTAAAGCAAGAGGTAAATCCCAGCTCCTTTCTGGTCTTCCCTGGAGCCCTGCTGAAGGAGAGATTGAACAGAACATGCAGCTCTGCTCCTCCACTGTCCATGGCTCATAGTCTCAGGTGTTAATACAAACAGAGGAGTTATGGGAGAAGGACCCAGCAGGGTTGAGGAATAACCCATCTCTCCACTCAGGCAGACTACAAGGCTGGGAATGCCTGGCAGAGGGGCAGGATGCAGCAGAATAGTACATTAGTAAGTAATCCCACTATGGTTCCAAAAGCTGGTGAGTCAGAGCCCTGGGCATTCCATTTGCAATCCCTTTTTGGAGGTATAAGTAACCTGGGAAAGGCAGTCTCTGGAAAGAGGAGGAACATCTGGAGAGGGGCTGAGCACAGCCTGGCTGCCGACCTTGGAGGTCATGTGCTCAGCTCATTCTCCTGCCTCATTAATGTGATGGGCTCCAGCTGCAACCTGGCTGATGGAAAGCTGTGCTGCCATGAGCAGCGTGGCTCTGAGATCCTTCCTCCTGCCTCTGGACTGCCAGAGTCCTGCTCTGAGTGCTGCCCTGAGCCCTAGGCTTGGCTCAGTGCTGAGCTCCAATGGAACTGCAGCTGAAAACTGCTCGGAGAAGGTGGGATGAGACTAGGGCAGGTTGTCCTGAGGCAGTGAAGTGGGGGGAGATGAGCCTCCTGTTCTCTGACCCCTTCTCATTTCCCCTCAGATTCCAGTGAGTGCTTTCAGGTGCGTGAGGGGGGATGTCCAGCATGGGGGTTGTATGGCCATGCCTTTTCCAGTGCCTGAGAGCTCTGTTACAGTGGGCCCATGCTCTTGGAATATGCTGTGAGTGGAGCTTCGGGTAACGCATGTCTCCTGTTTGGGTGTGCTGGTTTTCTTCTGGCAGCAAAGCTCCATAAAAAACACAGTGTCTCTTGAAAAGAACTTCAAGAAGTTAAGTTCAAGAGGAGCATGAGAGACGCAACTCATGCCTAGGATCCTAAATCCAGGCTGTTTCCTTTGGCTGAGAAGTCAAAAGACTGTGAATTCCCAGTAAAGGCTGGATGTCTGTGCTAGAAACAGTGTTCAGAGCAGAGGCTGTGAGATAACCTGGAGCTTTCCTTTGGGAAAGCTGCACCTGTGTCACTGAGGATGAGGCTGGAGGCCGTGGAAAGCCGGGTAGGAGCCTCCCAGCACTCCTGGCTCAGCCAGACTCCCTCAGTGCTGTGTCAAGCTCCTTGTCCTGGCTCCTGTCGGCCTGTGCTGTCCTGGGGCTGGTCAGGGACGTGCTGGCAGGGAAGGCACTTTGGGAGGGCGAAGGCCTCTCCAGCGGGGCTGGAGCTCGGACATGCATCACCTGCTGTGCTGACCTCCTGTCTGGGGCAGGACAACAAAATCACAGGACTGGGGAAGGGGACTCTGCCCAAAGGGGAAGCTCTCACTGGACTCGCGGGGGACCGACTGGGGCAAAACTGCCGGTTCCCTCCACATCCCATGGACTGTCCAGAGCAGGGAGAGACGTGCGTGGCCTCCAGGCTGAGTCCTGGTGCTGGCTCTGGTGCTGTGCCCAGCCAACAAACAGTGTTTGAACCAATGTGACCTGGGATGGTCTCCTCTCCAACAAGGGCAGCGCTCCGTTGTTGCATTTTTGAGATGTTTTGAATTGTAACAACCAATACAAGAGATAATGGTAAAAATTAAACATTTTAGGTAATTAATAACTCTGGCAATTAGGCTTGGCAGACTCAGTCATCAGTTCTGTGCCGGTTTGGACACAAATCCAGGAGGAAACAACCCGAAAAGGGCGTTCTTGTAATGGATTTTAGTTCAGGCATGTCTGGAAGGCAAGAGCTCCTCAATACAAGGGAGAGGTGCTTTACAAAGGAGATCAATAAGCCACACAAGGCTGTCTCCATGCAGCAATGGTGTGATCAAACTTCTGAGGAGTCTGGTGGTCCTGGAGCTCTTCTGCAATGTGCTTCATCCCTACTATCCTCTTAAATTTTTGACTACAAATAGAAGTCAGGGCCCAGTTTTTCTTGCTAAATTTTCATCCGTGGTGAGGATGAGGTGGGGAAGGGAACCACATTTACTCTCCAAGTCTGATATTTCGTGGCTGGCAGATCATAAAAAGAAAGACAGCCACAAATGTGTGAGATAGACAGAAAACGTCTTCTTTGGGCAAGCAGTGAAAATTTAATTTACCTTAAGACTACACTAAAGTCAGGTGCTTTAGTGTTTAGTTGTTTTCTTTTTTTTAAAAAAAGACACCTCAAAAATTTGAACCAGATTTCCTACATCATTGACCAATGTTTGGAAGCCCTTCAGAGAAACTTCTTTTTGGTGTCAGAATTTGTACATTTGCTTAATTTGAGAGTAAAATCAGGTTGAAATCCATCCAGCAGGTTCTCAGCAGATGTTTCTCTGACCTATCTCCTCTGGCTTTGTTGGTGGATGTGTGATATGTACCACCTGAGCATCCAACCCTCTGGCTTTCAACAGTTTTTGATTTGAAGGCTGGGACTTTATTCCCTTCCAAAACTGTGTGTGTGTGCATATGTACATATGTTAGTGCTCACATGAGCTTTCATTCCACTTTGAAGTCCATAGTGCTTTGCAACAATTCCCTGGATCCTGATGCACTCCAGCCCTCTGGGGCTGTGGAGATGCAATTTTGGCTAGCACACTACCCTGACAGAACCTGTATTGACCCTGAGGCTCCTTCTATGTGTCTTGTACATCTCTTCCTCCAGTCCAAGCATTGGCAAGACTCCCATGCTCAGTATCTCCATCTCTGGTTCAAAGCACACCAGAAGAGCTCTTTGTGTCCCGGCTCTTTCCCACCCCTTGGCTTGACCCAAGTGCTCCTGGAGAGAAATCTCCTTGTTCTGGGGGCAGTCTGGTCTTGCTCCAGGAGCAGTGCAGGCGTGGGTTTGTGGAGTCTTCTCAGAGCACCTGGTGCTGGCCACATTCCTGACGTGAGAAGGTGGATCAGCCAAGGAGCTCAGGTGCCAGCAGGGAGCTGGGTATCCATGCTCCCGGGAGACAATGGGCCAGGGAGCTGAGGCAAACGTGCTCCCCCGAACCTGGCCATGTCCCCCCTGCCTGCACTGCATGGCTGGTGAGGGGCCTGTCTCCCGTGCCCATTTCCCAGCTCAGGGGAGTGGGGCAGGGCTGGCAGAGAGAAATGTGGAGTTTGGGCCGGGTGGGGGAAGGGAGGGAGGGAGGATCTTTCAGCACGGTCCTTGTGCACGCAGGGTAACCAGCTTGAGCTGTGCCCGTGCAAACCTGCTGCTCTCTGCAGGAGGGAAACATCAGCTGCACTGCAAAGCAAAACCCCACCTGTCTGACTTCCATGGCAGAGCCTGGAGGCAAGAGCGATGCTGGTGGGGGAAGAGGCTTGGGGGACACCCCAGTGCCTACAGCTGCGGGTACATTGCTCCCTTTTGGGTGGACAGCTGGCAGTGCAAGGCAGGGCTGCCTCGGCCTGCCCTGCTCTGTGCCTGCTCCCTGATGCCATCACAGATGGGCACAGCAGCATCGGCTCCACGTCACACCAGATCCCAGCGCTGGGCTCTGTGGCTTCTGCCGCGAGCAGAACAAGCTGCGGGTCTTGTGCCATGAATCTGATGCCTGAAAAGGGCTGAGTGTTAAAGCGATTCTGATCCAGAAAGCCTTGCTAACAGGTCCCTTGCTCACAGGATCCAGGGGTGGAGGTGCTGGGGCAGGGCAGGATGTCTTTCAAAGGCCAGGAGTCTCCCTGATCACGGCTGCCCCGGGCACAGCTCGTTTCCCTTGCGGAGACCGTGCATGTTTCATCTGCTCATTCAGGCTTTTGCCTGAAGGGCAAGGACAAAGAATGCAATGAACTTCTCCTTGGCATGGAAGTGTATTTTGCTTCACATTTGTCAATAAATGAGATTAGGTTTCTGTATTTGTGCTGAGAGGCTGCGTGAGAGGCACGTTTAATGAATGCTAAAATAAACTCTCTGGATAGCTGTGGGGTAACAAACACAGCTAAAACTTGCATCTCAGGAGAGATCCTGACATTGCAGAGATGCCAGTTATATGACCAAGCAAAAACGAGTCAGCCCGAACCTAAAATTACTCTGAATCTTTCATGAAATGATGACTCGGTACCAAAAGCAGTGTGTGTATGATAATGACCATGCTGCTTCTCTGCTTGAAAGAACATTTCCAATTTAGTCCTGGGTTATCTCTCCCAGTCCTTCCAGGTATGAATACTCTTTGCCCAGAATCTGAACCTTTTTATCCTAAAAAGGTCATCTCAGATGGGAGGCAGCATGAATTGCCTATTCCGGCATGTCCTTCCCACTGCCCACCCTGATGAGTCCTGACACCCTCCTTTCTGCCCAGCAGGGCCAGTGAGACCATTTAGGAATAAGGAAACTTCTCTGTCTGAAGCAGACACGTGGATCAAGGGAAAGTCCTTGCTGTCAACGTTTAAGATCCATGAAGAAGCGTGGATAGATTTCAGGAGGGTCACCTTCAATCGTAGAATCCTAGAATCCCAGACTGATTTGGGTTGGAAGGGACCTTAAAACTCATCTCATTCTGGCCCCTGCTATGGACAGGGACACCTTCCACTATCCCAGGTTGCTCAAAGCCCCATCCAGCCTGGCCTTGGACACTTCCAGGGATGGACCAGCCACAGCTCCTCTGGGCAACCTGTGCCAGGTCCTCCTCACCCTCACAAGGGATAATTTTCTTCCTAACATCCACTCTAAACCTACTTTCTTTCAGTTTAAATCCATTTTCCCTTGTCCTATCGACTATCTCGGCAAATATGGTGGCAGCTGGGGGAGAAGATGGTAAAAATCTGGAGGAATGGTTGCAGATGATGGTTAAAGGAGCGCTGGGGTTTCTTGTGGGAGGCTCGGGGTGAAGGGCAGTGCCCACCCACCCCCAGCCCTGCAGCAGCCAGCTCCTGACCACCGAGGCTGAGGGTCTGACTCGGCTCTCCTGATTCACGGGCGAGCACTTTCAGGCACGAGGGTGGAAAGGTTTGCCGATAACCAAAGAAAAGCTATCAGGTGAAAAAGGTTGTCCTGTGCGGACAATCCCGGCTCGTGAGGGACAGGGGAAGGGGCGCTGCTACAGGAACACGTCCGGAGGGGGTTTTTGGGTACCAGCACTGGCAAAGCAGCAGGAAAGGCACGGTACAACTTCGGGCTGGGTAGCCCCAGCACAGAGCCCTTCGCTGACGGTTGCAGTGCAAGCTTCTGGCTCTTCAGTGCTCCTCTCCCAGCTCATTTGTTGAGGAGGGCCCAGCGGTGCTGATCTGCCCTGCTGGTGATGGCTGCAGACCCTGCCCGTGCCAAGTGACCTTGGCTTCCAAAGCCCTCCTAAGCTTTAATTTTTTTTCAATAATCCTTCTAGCTTTTCTCCTGGCACGCTCCCAGGTGTAAGTCTGCCCTCCTGAATCTGCAGACAAGAAGTTGTGATGCTGCTCTTGTTGCTTGGGACTTTCCTAAGCTGAAATTCAGGGAATTACCCCTTTTTGTGTTCAAGCTTATCCATCCTACCTGCTGCTGCTGGGCAGAAGAGAAAGCAGGAGTGGCAAAATTTGTAGTGCAATGGAAATATGTTCATAACAACTTTCAAAACCCCCTCTGTCCACGTAGCATGTATTTGTTTGGTTTTTTGGATTATTAGGACTTCTGGAGAGGTTTCCTTGTCTAGCCTATATTTAGAAAATGTGGGTAGGCCATGCAATTTTAAGAAGGAGCCTTGTGTTGGCAGGGCCATCACTCATTTCATGTGTTGTAACATTTTGTGTTGGTAATGTTTTGAGTCGCTGTTTGAGGGAGATTCTGTGAGTCACAGCCCTGGTTTTCTTGTGGGGTTCGGTAGGTGTCTTGTTCATTTTGGGGGCTTAGAAGGGAAGAAAGAAGCAGTTTTAATCTGAAGCACTGCCAGCAGTTTTGGTTTTATTGCCAGAACTGCGATAATCTGGTATTTCCCGTAAAGCCCCAGGTGTTGTACTTGCTTTATTTTCCGAGACTCTCCGATTTCTCTCACCCTTTGTCACCGCAGGACAGAGCCAGACAGCGTGTCCTATCTGGGCCCGAAACATTCACAATATCAGAGATGATGGCAAGCCCCAAACACATCTCTAGGTGGAAATCTCCTTCTGTTTAGCTCAATATTAGCATTTTTGAGAAGGAGAAGAGGCCCAGTTCACGATTTCCAAGTGAGCAGAGCTGCGTGCGTGGTGTCTGTCTGTCCCCTCCTCTCCCCTTCTTGTCTTCCTGGTGTATTTCGCAGGTCAGAAGAGACACGGAGTGTGTTCTCTGGTGATGGAGAGCCCATATCTCTGGGCTGTCCTGTCTCTTTTGCACATGCAGGCACAGCAGCCTCCTCGCTGCAGTGCTGGGGCCCTGCCTCAGAATGGTTTGGGTGCTTCCCCCAGCAGCAGCGCTTTTCTGCACTGGAGCCTCGGGGCTTGTCTGCACAGGGAGGCTCTTGCAAAACATGCTTGGCCCAGGGTGTGAATTTAAAGGGAAAGAACTGTTCTGCACCAGAGTCCTGCTTTAAACCCTCTTATTCTGCAGGAAAACACTGGTATTTTAACTGTCTGGTCTTGGTGGAACAGCTGTGCTCGACCTGGGCAGCCAGGGGCTGTCGTGGCTGCTCTGTTCTGAGCTGGCCTTGGGTTAGCACTGCGTAGGAGGCGAGGGCTTGGTGGTGGAGGCTGCTCTTTGTGTCCCCAGAAAAGGGGCAGCACTTCAGAGCAGAGCCTGCCTTAGGGTTTCTGGTACCCTCTGGAGAAGCCACGCTGAACAGAGGCTGCGCAGACCAGCCTGAGCCGACAGACCCCCTTCCTCAGCACTGGGCTTGCATTAGCTGCTCGAGTCCAAACCTGTCAGAGCAGCCTGGGACTCAGCCTGAGGAGCTGCCCTGAGTCAGCAGCGCTTCAGAGCTGGCCGAGTGCTGGGGCAGCAGGAGCTGCCTCCAGGAGGGAGTTTTGCTTTAGTCCTCACTGAGCTGTTGGACTGGTCACCCAGCTGCCATCTGTGTCCCTCCCATGCCAGAGCATGAAGCTTCCTGGAGCTTTCTTCTCAAATCCCCCCCTCCAGCACTGGTCCCACCATGCCAAACCTGAGATGCTGGGAAATGGTGCTGTGGGGAGCTGAAGGTGATCTGTGGGGAGACTGTGCCTGCTGAGCAGGAGTCTCACACGTGGGGTGGTCCCTATCCCAACTCCTGGGAGTTTAATTTGAATTAAAGTCCTTTGCCTTTGGGAGAGCAGGAAGGGACCCTGAAACATCTTGCACCCCACAGGATTGAAACCTGAGGTCTCTGAAAGGAGAAGGGACACCATGGCAGTACAAAAAGTCATGTAAATGTAGCATTCCCTATGTCTCTGAGGCCAAAGGTGGGAGCCCAGACATTCCTGGCTGCTCCCGGCCAGTTTCATTCGCATCCCCTGGAGGTTGTTGTCACTGCAGTCACTCAAGGCAAGAGCATAGCAGGGCTGGCAGAAAGGCAGGCATTTACATGGGGCACAGGCATGCTGTCAGCTAGGTAAACTCAGGCAACATGCACGCGGGGGTTGTGTGCCTCTGGGCATCAGGGCAGGAAACCAGCCCTGTCCATGAGAGAATGCAGAAGACTTTCCCACTGGGAAGTCTCCAGAAGCAGTAAGTGATACTTGCTGCCGTGAAGTGGGGTCCTTGTCTAGCAAGGAGCATGGTCAGACCCAACATCCCAGCCTCCCTCAGACTGGTGGTCCTCCCTGGCTGCTTTCTGTGCCTGTCACGATTCCCCACGTGTCACTGAAGCCTTCCCCCGTTCCTCACTGCTGGAGTGGCCCTGCTAACAGAGTTGGCTGTTTGAGGACTCATCAGGGCTGAAATTATTTATTCCTCAGCCATTTATTGCAAATGAACCATTGGAAGGCTTTCAA
Source organism: Callaeas wilsoni (assembly GCA_013398955.1). Classification (NCBI taxonomy): domain Eukaryota; kingdom Metazoa; phylum Chordata; class Aves; order Passeriformes; family Callaeidae; genus Callaeas; species Callaeas wilsoni. The sequence continues at coordinate 50,211 of VWPU01017866.1, read as the reverse complement.
AAGCCATCTTCTCTTGACCTAAGTTCAGCTGAGTGTTTTAGCAGCATCAGCTTTACATAACACGCCAGTAGAGCGGAATTCTGGGGGAATAAAGTTTATGTTGATAAACAATCCTCGCTGACCAGGATCTCCCTCTCAAAGTTGTGTGGTTATTCAGAGGATCACTGAGGGAGCTGGGAATTACAAGCCAGCTGCCCCAGAAAAAATGTGATGACTTGCGTGTTTACTCCGAGTGTCTGATAAAATCCCAAAATATCTTACGACAGCAGGTAATTCTTTGCCAACATTTAGATTTCAGTGAAATGCCTTGATAGAGCCCTAGCACCCCAAATTAGTTCCAGTTGGTGAGGACAGGAGAGCATCACATGGGCTGAGAACTGGGTGGGGAGGACCATGAACAATGGATTAGGATAAACAGCAGTGTGTCGAATTGTCAGGGGAGCGAAGGAGAGCTAAAGCCCTGCCAGTCGCTGCCCTCCGTGGTGACTGCACAGAGTTAACCTCTGAAAGGTCTCCTTGGGATCCTGCAGCAATTCCGGGGGGTCCCTGAGGGCTCTTGTGAAGTGGGATCTGCTCACTGTCAGTTACCTGGGAATGCTTTTTCAGAATATCCTTCACGGGGCAGGGCTGCCGTGTGATCCCGTCTGAGGTGTCCATTCAGCTTTTGATCGTGCTCACAAAGACGCTCCCAGTTAATTAGCTGATATTTTGTCCAGGCATTTATTTACCACCAAATTACAAAGGGAGGGGCACGAGTTGAAAAATGAGGTGAGAAGCATAATAGGGTAGGCTGTGCTTGACTGTGATGTTCCATCTTCATGATCCCCTGGCTTAGGGTGAGAGCTGGGTAATTGCTGGTATGGGCCCTTGCTGAAAAGCACCATTAGGAAAGCAGATCTGGGATGGATCCTTCCTCTGCCTCTGCAGGGCTCCTGTAACTACAAAATTTGGGATGAATTCCTCCTCTGTACGTGTGCAGGGGTCCTGCAACTACAAACAGCATTATCTAGGTGAGCAGAAAGGCTTTCTTCTTGTGGTGTTTCAGGCTCCACCATTAGGTAGAGGGGCTGCCACTGCAGGGACAGGCAGGGCAGGAGGGAGACAAGCCTTTCATGGGGTGTGAGTGGAAGCTCAGCTTCTACATCCTGCAGCCAGGGGGAAAGTGTGACCCCACGGCCTCAAAGCAGCACTGAAGCGTCTCTGAGCTGTGTGTGGCAGTGGCTCCTGAAGCTCCATCCCAAATTGGCAGAAAATCGGAAAAGCAGCACCAGAATTCAGGTGTCGGCCTGAGAGGGTGATTCAGGCCCTCTGGATATCATGGGGATTGGGCTGCTGGGAGCTCTTCAGTGAGATGTGGGAGGTAGTCAGCATCTCCAGAAATGAAAGGAGGATGAGATTGGGGCTGAAGAGTGATATTCAAGGTTTTCAAGATAATGGATTTTGCAAAGGAAAAAAATAATCGTCAACCTCACAGTCAAGATTGCGACAGGAAGGACAGAGACGAGTGATTTTGGTTACCTGTGGTTACTGGCAGCTGGCATGGGCAAGGAGAAGGGAACAGAAAGAAGGGGAAGTGTAAAGGACAGGACAAAAGGAAAGATGGGCTACGTCTTTGGAATGATGGAACATCTCTTTTGCACCTGGGGACCAGAAGAGCCTCAGAGGTCTCAGTAGCTGCCAGTGTGACTGGGTTCCCCATCACCTGCTAAGCAGGGCCGTGTATTGACAGCCTTTCTGCCAGGGACCCTGGGCCTGTTTCCAGAGGGAATGAACGGTTGCCCGCTGGTGAGACTGTGAGGTCGGGATCAGCTATATCCTAGAAGCCATCCAGGTCCTGGGGCACCCTGTGGGATGCAGTGTGGATGTGCAGCACAGGTTGGTTGTGTGTCTGGATCCTGGTGATTTGGATGGATGTTGCAGATCCTCCCTCGGGGCAGGGATGTGATCTGCTCAATTTCTGAGCAGTTCTTCCAAGCTTATTCTTGTAATCTTGGCATTTGTTGTCCCCCCGAGCCCTGTCTTTGGACCTTTCCAGGTTAGTTCTGCAGACCCAAAGGTCCATCCAGGCTTTTCCAGGGCAGCTCCTCAGCACCACTGTACCTTCTACAGATTCATCACAAACAAAGTCACACGCATGGGGTATTTAGACCGAGCATTTCCTACAAAAATGCTCCCCAGAAGAGGAGACCCCACTCTTTCCATCAGGTTTTCATAGTGTTCCTCAGGCCCCTGTACGTCCCTTTTTGGGTTCTAGGTGGTTGCATTCCTCTGCACGGAGCTGCTCAAGGGTGGCTTGGGGAGATGGTGACGAGGGGCAGTGGGAGTGCAGAAGTGAAGGAGCAGCTCTGGAGGAATTTTGCTTTAGCAAAGGGTCTGAGTGGAGACTCTTCTTACCTGTCCAGCTCCACTGCCTCCTTGTTTTTCCTTGTCACTCCTGCATGGAGATGAGAACCATCCATGCTTACAACACAGGATGAAACCTGCATCGTGCCCTGTCTTTTCCCAGGTCTTCCCTGGATCCCAAACTCCTTCTGCTTGTTGTCACTGCTGCTTAAAATTGGCATTTGTGGTGGCATCCAGAGGTCCCGACTGCAGCATTGTTCCCCTTGTGCTATTCACAGCACAGAGTCATAACAAGAGCCAGTCCCTGCCCCAAATATATTAAGTGGGATCTTTGAGAGAGGAAATGGAAGCACAGAGAAGGGATGTGAATTGTCCCACTTTACGCAACATTTCTGGGATAAAACCCAGCACTATTAATAGCTTTTTTGCTCAACAACCATCTTTTGTTCAGAACTCTGGTTTTCACCTTAAGTTGTTTGTGATGTGCAGGATCTTCTGCCCAGTTGGGTGAAATTTCCTATTTTGTGACTTAAAGCTAGACACGAAGAAGGTCCAATAAACCCATGTCCAGTTTGAACTTGGAATAGTTTCCCTGCTTAGGCCATCACCACGTTGCCTGTTGTCTCCTCTTTGCCCACATTTTGCTGCTTCATCGTTGGTCTTTGTTTTTAGTTTCTTGTGTTCTGCAATAGCTCCTAGAAAATTACACCTTCCCATGCTGCTCTTCCCTAAGTCCTTCAGTGAAGTAGCTGGACAGCCAGCAAGTGTTGCCTCTCATCACAAAGTCAAATTTGCTTTACCTTCCTTCTCATTTGTTGCCTATGAATATTCTATAAAGTGATCTTTGTGCCAGAGAAATGTTTGTGGAAACAGAAACTGTTGATTAAATTTTAACGAAGAGTCACAGGAAGCAAATTTTAAAATTGCAACTGTATGTTTGTGATAATAAGAGCTCTGTCATTGCTGTCAGGGACTAGAATTGATGCAGGCCACAAAATCTCTTCATCAAGCCAAAATGAGCCAGAGTTTCTTGATTTCTTTTTTTTTAAACACAAGCCACAAACTGCTCATGAGCAATTTACAAGCCAAAAATTAGCCAGGATGGCTTTCCAGAGAATAGTTCTGAAGAATATTGCAATAAGCAATATTCAAATATAAAACGAGGGAAAATAAGGATAAAAAAATTAATCAGGAAGAGCTGACATCCTGGAGACTCCTGGCAGCTGTAAATCAGCTTGGTTGGGGGACATTTTAGTGGAAGCCACCCATCGCTGTGCTCCGGTGGGGGTCCGGAGCTACTCAGAACAATGCTGGGAAGCCGCACTCTGGACAAGGCAGGAGACACGCTGTGTTAGTGTCTCCACTGGGCAGTGCCCAGAGTCCCAGTCGGAATTTACAGCTCGCCGCTTCCCTGCAGCCCACGGACGAGGGTGGCCCTTCTCCGCAGGGCCCGGGCGCTGCCTGGGCCGGGGGATCTCTGTGTTCTCTCCTGCGCTGGGTTCCACGGAGGGCTCGGCCCCCGGGGAGGGATCAGATGCCGCGGAGCGGACCCAGGGGTGTCCGGGGCGTTGGGACGATGTTGTAGCGCGGGGTGGTAATTCCATCCACGCTCGATGGGGTTTGGGCTCCTATGAATCTGGCTGCCGTGGAAAAGCTGTCTCAGGGATGATCTTTAGTTTCTTGCCTGTGTTTGGATAAAAACCAGACCCGCGGTCACTTCTGGTACCAGTGCTTTAAAGCCTTTCTTCAGCTAACAGCAAAACTTTTAATCTTTCTAATATAATATTACAGAGAACAAACAAGTCTCTAATGCAAGCCCTGGGGTCTCTTGTGGGGAGATCCCGATAAAAACAGGGCTTTCTGTTTTGGAAATACCCTCTGGTGGATTTGTCTCTCACCAGAGACAATGGTGAACTTTCAAAGTAGGCAGAGACATGGAAAAAATATATTGTAATTAAGACTGCAAGTGGTTGGCTTTTGTCACGGAATGCTAGAGAATATTATTTTATAGGTTAAGAATTGAACATCTCCACCTCAGTATTAGAGGCTTCTCACTGAATTTATTTATCCAGATATTAAAGTGCTTTCTTCTGTGAATCCCTGCTTTGTGTGGTGTTTCACCTGGTTGTGTGCAAAACATCAGGATGTTCTCTGGCCCAGGACTTCCTGGGAAGCTGAAATACCAAAAAACTTTAGCCAGCTGGGCTGTCACATCTGACCTTCACTTGACCTCTGCCTGCCCTGGATTAACATCTTGTAACTGATCCCAAGTTTCTCTTATTTTTCCCTACTTGCTGAAGTTAAGCGTGTTTAAAAACACTCTTTAAAGCTGCCTCTCACAGCTGAGTCTGCCGGGGCAGGGAAGGAGGTGGATTCTCTGCTGGGATGGTGCTGGTGTGGGCTGGGCGACCAGTTCCCCTGCAGTGAGGTGTTCTGTGGTTCCTCCTCTTCCCGACCTCAGATCTCACACCTCATTAGTTAACCCCCCCTGGGGTCCTCATTCTATTTAAATACAATATGTGGAGACAGGAGGAAAGAGCTCTCCAGAAGTGCTGTGCTGCCTGAGGCTGAGAGCAGCCCTGGCCGCTCGCTTGGGCTGTGGTGGGCACAGGACAGGGCTGGGCAGGGAGGGACAGGATTGTGTGGCAAACTGGCACCTGACTCAGAGATCTGGTCACATTCCCCTGTTTGCAGTGGCTCATGTCCTGATGTACCTGAAGGATGTGGTGCCTGGGTTTGGGGCTGTGCTGTCCCCACACGTTGCAGTGGGTGCCATTTTTGCAGGTTTACCTGAGTCATAAAACCATCACAGAATCCCAGAATGATTTGGATTGGGAGGAACCTTAAAGACTGTCTCATTCCAACCCCATGCCATGGGCAGGGACCCCTTCCACTATCCCAGGGTGCTCCAAGCCCTGTCCAGCCTGGCCTTGGCCACTGCCAGGGATGGAGCAGCCACAGCTTCTCTGAGCAACCTATGCGAGGTCCTCCCCACCCTCACAGGGAAGAATTTCTCCCTGCAGTGCTCCCACCAGTCTGTGATGGTCTATCTGCTGTCTTCCCATCCCTGGAAGAGCCCAGGTGGTGCAGGCAGTCCCTGTTAGAGGAATTTCAGCTCCCCTTTAACTGAGCTGTTCTCCCCTATGTTTTAAAACAACATTCCCGTGATTCATAAAGCTGTAAAACATCCAGTGGGGTGTTTTTCAATGATATTCCACTAATGGTCATTTGCATCTGCAAATTCTTCCCTGTAATCTGAAAGCTTTTAGCCTTTAGCTTTGCCATGATGTAAGGGGTCTATATATGGTTTCATGTACAGATTTCATAATAAACATTTAATGAAAAGAGGGGTTTTTTTCTGCTAACCTAGATTGTTTTGTCTCCTGGGGTGAGTTTTTCAATCACTTTCCTTTGGTGATTGAAAGATGATGGATGCCACCCGGGTCTTTACCAGGGTTCTAGGGCAAGTAATTTGTGCTTAGTGCTCAGTGACTGGAACAAAGGATTAATGTATTTTAAAGTTTTGGATGCTTGGGGTAATTTCTTTGTTGGCTGGGTCTGGATTGGCAGTCCACAGAGCATGGGTGGGCAATTTTTCTAGCTGATTGTGAAGATAGAGATAAAGCTATATTTTATGAATTGCTGTTTCCAAGGTCATCTGGAAATTGAGCAGTTCATAAAACATATCTTTGTTCAAAGATATGTTTGATTATATAAAATATGATCCCAGAATCAATTGGGTACAAACAAGATGTTGCCTTTAGGGTTGAAAACACATTGTTAAAGGCATGAAGAGCAGAAATTGTCGCTGCTGTCTTTGTGTGGCTATTGTTTTTGGTCTTAATAGGAACAGAATGAATGACATTTTTCCACCAGACCACTTATGCTCAACTATACCTCCAGGACAACTTCCTGGCCAAAAATATTCAAAACAAACAAACACAATAGCAATTCTACTCCAATTACATTGTTTGCAAACCAGCTAGCGTTCATAGAGTACTAGGTTTGGCAAATCCAAGCCCTTCAGCCCCTGGATTTTAATATTGGATATTTGCATGTGCATTTCTTGGAGCTGTTGTGCTCTTCAGGTGAGGGTTTGTGTAGCCACGTGCGTTTGTCACCTCCAGCATTGTGACAAAAGCACAGCCCAGTTGTCGTAACAATTTGGGTATTGGGAAGACATCCTTGCCCAGTGGCCAGATGCTCATTGGTTTCAATGGAGCTGAGATTTCAGCCTCGGGCTCTGGACCAAATCATACACCAATTTCAAAACTTTCACTGGAAAGAAGAATAACTGGATTTTTAAGTGTGGGAAAGACAGAGGAGGAGGAATTTATCAGTTTCTCTTAAATGTAAGAGGAGCCAGGATTTGTAAGAGAAGGGTGAAATTTCTGGCTTTGTGGCACCTTTTCATAGAATCATTAAGGTTGGAAAAGACCTCTAAGATCCCATGGTTTGAGCTGCCAGAGGGATCCTATAGAGAGGAAACCTAAATCAACAAATCTGCTTATAACTTTCCAGTCAATTTTCTTTGGTGGTGGGAACGGTCATGAAAACAGATAGTTGTAACCTACAATTTAAATACAATTTTTTTTTAAAAAGCTTTTTAAATAGTGCTGTAGATTGGTGTTGTAGTCATTTCTCCTCCCTGAGAGAGGAACTAAGTTAAGGAAAAAGAAACCTGTCTTTTAAGGGAAGGTATGGGACGTGTAGGGAGGAATAATACGTTTGTTCTGGCTCCAGCAAAGTGGTTTCCGTGCTTAATTCCAACCCCAAATCCACAGATCTCAGGCTTTTCAGCATCTTCACACTTCCAGTCATCTGTGAACTTTCCATCAATGTCTGTTCTGTGTGAGTCAGCTGGGTGGGTGTCCTCAGCAGACCCTCTAGGACCTGGAGGAGTGGCTCCTGCGTTGTCACACCTGTGACACCAGCTCCCAAAGTGGGACGTCTCCCAGGAACACAGAGATGAGCCTCTGATTCCTGCTGGCATAACTCTGTGGGAGAGGCATGGCAGCAAGGACATCTCCCATGTCCTTGGAGAGCTTTGGGTTATTAACCCTTGCTGTTCTCTGCAGTCACTGCACAGGTAGACCCTCGGATGGTGGAGGTGAGGTGTAAATGTCTCAGGTGAGCCATGTGGTCTAGTGCTGGCTCCTACGCTGCAGTTCCTGCCCTCTGGGGGTCGAGAGGCCCTGGCACAGGTTGTCCAGAGAAGCTGTGGCTGCTCCATCCCTGGAAATGTTCCAGGCCAGGTTGGACAGGGCTTGGAGCAATCTGGGATAGTGGAAGGCATCCCTGCCCATGTCAGGGGGCAGAACGAGATGGGATTTAAGGTCCTTTCCAACCCAAACCATTCTATGGTTCCATGGCGCTGTGATCACCGCTCATGGAGAAACATGGCTATTTGTTAATTAAAAGGTCAAATAGTGCTCACAGCAAAATGCTGCCCCTTGGAAATTTAAATTTGTCATTGTTGTTTACCTGTCACGTACCTCTGGCTGGCACACCAAGATCTGAGACAGTGGCTGCAAAGACTGCCATGAGAATGTCTGACCATCCTTTGGCATAAACTGGAACATAAGTTGCCTGAAGTATAAAGCATATTACAGATATTATATTATGTTTAATATTCAGGATTTGGAGCCTGTAATTACCCACTGGGAGTAGAGGCTGGTACGGGGCGATGTGTCAGTGTGACACCAAGGTTCTGTCCCGCAGGCTCTGGGCTGTGTGTGGTCTGTGGACGTTGTGTCCATCCATGCAATAAAGCCAGGGTTGTTCCACAGCTTCACTCAAATCCAGCCCTGTTACCTCCAGGGGTGTTGGAGGGTCACAGACTCCGAGGAGTCCTTCTGACACTGCCACCAAGGAGCTGACTCCCCTCAGAGTCCTGGCTGCAGACACCACAGCCTGCCTGGGTGCACAGCAGGCACCGCCTTTTGCCCTCTCCATAAAAACCTAGAAAAAAGGAGGAGAAACACTGAGCGTGTTGTGAGGCTTTTTTCAAGCAGATCCCATGTTTCCATTCCTTCTAGCAGGAGGGAGCTTTCCTCAGAGGAGGTCCCTTCTTTGACAGGTTGGCATTTCCAGCCAGTATTGAAACGAAGTCCAAGGGGTCAGGAGCTGCTGCTGAGCTTCAGGTTTGTCTCCTTGTCAAATAAAGGCCAAATTAAACCCAAAGCAAAGGAGCATCACCTCTGATTAAAACAGTGGAGCCTGTGGGACTGCATCAGCCAAGAAGTGAGGTGTATCACAGTGGGGAGCGTGCTGACCCCCAAGAGGTATCTGGTGTCCCAACCTGCATGGTGATGTGCCAGGAACACATGTCCTTACTTTGCGGTAGAGATGACAGAAATGGGAAAAATTCCTTTCAGTTAGGAGCTGCTATCTTTGCAAATGTTTGTGATTGAATTTGGAGCAAGTTGAGGCTGCAAAACATTTCCTATGGAAAGATGAATTCTGGAATTCTCAGTCTCAGAGAATGTTGGAATACTCCCATCGGAGGCACCCTGTGTAAAAGGGCTGGCCTGTGCAGGTAGTGGGACTTTGAACAGCAAAGTGCTGGGGACTCTCCAGAAAGGGCTTAGGGAACAGCCTCCAGATCTTGTCTTTCAGTGAGGCCTGGAAGCCTCAAGGACTGNCAAAGTGCTGGGGACTCTCCAGAAGGGGCTAAGGGAACAGCAGCCTTTGAGACCTGGCTTGGGCAGGTATCATGCCTCCAGATCTTGTCCTTCAGTGAGGCCTGGAAGCCTCGAGGACTATGCCTGGAGCATCCTTTGGGTGTCTGGGTTTCTCTGGTGAGAGCTGGGAGCTCAGACCCACGGAGCCACTGCTGGACCTGCAGCTTCTCTGCCCCAGCACAACAGCCCAGTGGAAGCCCTGGCATCGATGTGGAAGGACTGTCCTGAGACCAATGGCTTGGGCAGGCTGAGAAACACAGCTCCTTTCCAAGAGATCACCTGTGCACCTTCCTTCCCTCCCCCTTCTGGCAGAGGAGGGGTGTCCTGACCTGAGGACGGTCGGGTGGGGGCCGCGTGCGGAAAGCCATCGCTGGGATACAGGCACGCCAGGGATCACCTGTGAGTTTGTAGGTCTTAACTCTCCTTGCATCTCCCCCATTCCTGTGAGGAAGCATTTTTCAGCTTCCCTTTTCCATGCCCAAGGGAATTCGAGGTCAGTTGCCTTCTTCCTTGGCTGCTCAGAGACACAGAAGGATCCTGTCCTCCCAGGTCTCCAGATCCACCTACCTAACCACTTTTCCAGCCTTCCTGCACCAGGCAGTGTGGGGGAGCCTCCAGTACCTCACACTGCAGCCCTTGGAGAGAGAAGTCCCATCTCCTCATGACATCAGTTGTCCGGAGATCCCAGGTGTGTCTGTACGGGGGATTCCCACGGCTCGGGAAGCAGCGTCTGTGGCTGGCATTGCTGGCTGTTACAGAGCTCATGGAGCACCTTTCCCAGGATGACTGCTCCTGCTCTTTGCTGCCGAGGGCTTGTTTATGTGGGATGCTCTGTGGGTGGGATGTGGTTTTGTCACCACTCCATTGTTGGACTCTGTTTGGGCACTCTGCCCGTGGGTGATTAATGATGTTTTGAGTTGAGGCTCTGAGGTGCTTGCAGGCATACTGCAGGTACCAGAAGTAAAAGAGGTGTTGTTACCATCAAGGTACTTCAGTGTTATATCAAGTGTAATCAGAAGTGAATTAAATAAAGCAGTGTGTACATGTAAGTCCTTTTATGGCGGATGTTGAAACAACACATACCGTGTAGTTTAGAGCTCAGAGTTTCAGACTTTTGTAACCCTCTCCTCTGTGTGAGAAGGCAGCAGATGCTAGGACTGCCGTCACAGGACAAACCTCTCCACAAAGGTCTTTTTGTCAAACATGGCTCTTAAAACAAGTTAGGAAATTGTGTGCATTTGTCGATCCTGGCTCCGGCATGTTTCAGGGTTAACTTTTACAGCTCACACAACTAGTGTAGGATGGGATCTAATGGTTGCTTGGGTTTCATCTGACCTTGGAGTGAGCAAAAATCTGTAGAAAGTTTGTATTTATTGTTGGTGTCAGCCTTACCAGGATTAAACTTCCTTTTTGCCGCACGACATAACCTTGATGTGATTGTTGCTTAGAAAAATTGCCTGGAAATACATCTGGCTCTTCTGTCCAACACCTCAGGCATTGTGAGGCTGGTGGTACTTCACGCCACGGAGAGGAGACAGGAATTTGGATGGAGGAGGGATTGACAGAATTGCAAGGTAACCAGAGATACAGATCCTAAGCTGTAGCTTCAGTCTGACAAGCAGAGCCAAAACCCCTTCTCCCAGTTTTGGTGAACTTGGCAGCAGTGAGGGCCAAGCTGGGGGTGTTGCCAGTCCAGCTGTGGAGGAGACCACAGCTGGCAGGGCTGTTCCATGGGAACCCGACGGTGAGGAGCTGAAACTGCAGCTCCAGCTAAGCCTGCTCCAGGGTGATGGGTGACTTGGGTGACCCTGGGCCCGCGTTTTGGCTCTGACAGAAGCTGTACTGGCCCCACCTGTGTGGAGGAGGCTGGGAAGCTGGGAATTGATGGAAACATAAGGAATTAGACATGGACCCCACCTGGTATACATCTAAAGCTGTTTGCCTGGGATAGTGTGCTATTTTGATCTGTCTGAAGCTAGTGACTTTGTTTTCCCAGCGTGCTGGAAAAAGTATCAAATAAGGAGGAGATTAAAATGACACCAAATGCTCAGAGCACTAAGAAGGGGGGCACTTAAAATCCTCTGAGTTTTTTGAACTAAACTCGTGGTTTTCTGAGCTGCAACTCTGTGATTTGGACAGGGCAGAGATGGGAAATGGGTCAAAAGCTGAAAATGTACCAAAATGTAAAACTTTGACATACTCCAGTATTAGCACTCCGTATGCTGCTCTGGTCTCTCGAGCTACTTTAGTTTACTGCTGGAGAAGGTTGAAAGGTGATTCAGTCATAGTTTACAAGTACCTAAAAAGGGAAGAGGTTTCTGGTTGCTAGATGGGATTCAAAATTACCAGAGAAAGGCAGAGATCTCTTGGCTGGAAGCCAAAGTTAGAGAAGTTCAGACTATGAATAAGAGCTGCAGTTTAAACAATACGAGTAAAAACCAGAGGAAAGTCTTTGGCTGGAATTAAGCAGAGTCATCAGCAGTGAATGGCTGTAAAAAAAGATTTCTGAGTTTTTCTGAAAGATGCAGGAATTATGAAGTGAGGCTTTCCAGCCCAGAGCAGCTCTTCCCAGAGACCAAGGCCAGGCTTCCCTTTTGCCCAGAGCAAGGCTCTGGATGCTGTTTCCCAGGCTTGGGGCTCTGCCTGCTCTTCCCACGCTGCTGTCCAAGCACAAGCCCTGCTGCAGTGCAGCAGAAAGGGCAGATGTGCTGGGTGTCAGGGAGCACAGCTCTGCCTCTTTGTGCACAGCCCTTTTCCCAGACACAGTCCAGAATGTTTCTGGGTTGGATTCGCCTTTCACTGCTCTGTCTGATTCAGCTGGGGAATTGCAGTCCATGGAGCCCATGAAGTGTGGCCTGGAGCTGAATACACTGTCTCTTTCCCTCCTGTAGTGAGACACCAAAAACATGTGGACTGGGGTGGAAAGATGTTCTCCTCCCTTTCTCTGGGCAGGACTCTCTGCTGGAGGGGTGGCATGCAGTGTGTGAATGTCAGCTCTTTGGTTTTTTTGGATCTGCCTGCTTAGGAATGTCCTGGAATCATCACTGGTGGCACGTGCAGAGTTTTAGGTGAGATGCGATTCATGTTGGTGGGGAGATCATGGGAAAGTTCCTTGCTGGTTCTTGGCCCTCTGCTTCCACAGGCTCCAGGTTTCTGGGGTTTGCCCTGCTCTCGCCAGCATTTTGGTGGAGAGGGGCAGGGCTGACACCCCTTTCTCCCAGGACATGCTGCCTGCTTCCCAATCCTGCAGACCACCAGACTGGAAATACAGTGAAGGAGATGCAGCCATGCCGAGGTCAGGACCTTCCCTGTGTTTGAGGTGTATGGATAATGCTGGCATGGGACAGGGTGACCTCGGGGTACAATAGGAGCCAACTGATACACACATTCAGACAGAATAAATATTTGAGAGTCTATTTTTCGATTCCCCAAAATGACCTCTATAAAAGCAAGGTCCTGTTTACTTTCCTGGCTCTCCGTGCAGTGTTCTGAGAAGAGACCAGCTCTCCTCTCCCTTCACTGCCTTCCAGCTCTTCTGGGCAACCCATTTCCAGGCAAGGATCAGGGATATGTGTGTCACAAAACCCATGACACCTTGGATTTTCACAGAAGTCCTGAAATCTGGTGGAAGCTGAGATAATTTCTGGTCAGAAGTCTCTGTCTGTGCCAAAGCACAGTGACCTGGGAAGCAGTGAGGGACGTCAGCGCACAGCCTGCAGCGATTGCCTGCAGCTGACCCAGTGCTTTTGTGCTGTCCCATTAGAATCATGGAATGGTTTGGGTTGGATCGACCTTAAAAAAACTTAAAACTCATCTCATTCCTACCCCCTGCCGTGAGCAGAGACACCTTCCACTGTCCCAGGTTGCTCCAAGCCCTGTCCAGCCCGGGCTTGGACACTTCCAGGGATGGGGCAGCCACAGCTTCTGTGGGCAACAGCTGGAACATCTGGTGTGCCTGGGAGCAGACCTGCCCTGTTACCCACCCACAGCCCTGGGCTTGCCTTTCAGCCACTGTGAGCTTTGCTTGCTAATTCCTGTTACCCTGAGCTGTTCCGTTCCTACCCATGTTGGGACCCTTTTGATTAAGGACAATTTAGCTTCTCATTCCCATGAGGAATGTGAGAGCCCTGAGAGCTTCCTACCGCAGGAGCATATTCCTGATGATCGCTGTGCTTTTTATTATTTCATAGAAGATCCCTTTTGGTGAAAATAGTCTTTAAATACTACCAACCCACGACAACTTAGCTTGGCATGAAGGACCAGAGGAGGCATGCAAAGGTCTGTAAAACAGTGATTGCTCTGATGAAACACATCCAGTCCCTCCACCTTTGAGAGCTCTGCCATATCGCAAGATCAGAATGCACAAGGCAATTAGAAGATGGTTTGTGTGTATTAGAAAGAGAAAATTCTCTATCTGTAACACATCTCAGACAAGGCGAAACCAATGGTACCAATATTCTTAAGGCAAAAGCAGCAAGTTGCTCTTTCCTTTTTTAAGGTTAACACTGAGAAAGAAAAAGGGAGTTAGAAGAGTGCGGAGCTGTCAGCTGAAAGAAAAATTACAAGCCTGCTAATCCTTTCTTGTCAGGTTTAATATAAAGCCTGGCAGAGATTGATAAGAAGTGTCTCCCTGTCTGTCTGATGTTCCAGGTGCATGGTAAAAATCACCACTCTGAAACACGCACATGCAGAGCCAGGCTCCGGACAGGAAAGGCTGCTGGCCAGCCTGACACTGCTGGCATAAAACCATTTAAAATGCCTATATTCTTCCACTTTTCTTCTTGCATCCTGAAGAATTGCTGTCCCTCCCCTTCTCACCCCTTACACATGCAGGTTTTTCTTGCAGCCCCTCTCAGTGGCCATGGCTCTGCTGACGCTGATGTTGTGCTGAACAAGGTCTTTGCAGCAGGGATGGAGCATCTGGGGCACAGGGGACTGCTCCCTGTGACCTGCCTCTGCTCCATCTGCAGTAAAACATTCTGGCTGGGGCTGCTGGGGCCGTGGGATTGGCAGCACGCCCGTGGCAGCACAGGTTGTGTAGGTGCTGGTAATCTGCAGCAGCAACGGCAAGGAGCGGGGGAAAAGTCTCTGAAGAGCTCGAGCTCCTGCGTGGTGGGAGAGCCTGGAGAGCTCAGCCAGCCTCTGCAGGGACAGGAGACACAGGGGTCCTGCCTGCGTGGGTAGGGCTGCCATGGAACCATCAAATCTGGTCATGGGGAGCCTCCAGAGGCAGAGGCTCCCTCTGTTCCCCACGTGGGTGTTTCTGACTCCGTGCTCCTTCCCCATGTGCTGTTTTCCCTGGGCAGCCCCTCTCCATCATCTCGTGGCAGAGGGGGCAGCAGGAGCTTTGCCCAGGGGGGCTCCTGTTTTGTGTGCACAGCTCTGAAAGGGGCAGGTTTCACAGTGTCTCCTTTCTCTTTTCGTAGCTGTTCCTCCCAAACTGAAGAAACTGAAAAGCCCAAATGTTCACGTTGGTGAGAAGATTTCCCTGAAATGTGAGGCGACTGCTGGAAACCCTCAGCCATCCTACAAATGGTTTAAAGATGGCAAAGAGCTGAAGAAGAGCAAAGACATCCGGATCAAGTATGGGAATGGGAAGTAAGTATGACATGGGGCTGCTCTGCCTCTGCTCCCTCGGTGTCTGGGTCTGGGGACCGTCTGGCTGGAGGTGCTGCTGTGCTCCCCAGGTCACTGCTGAGCAGCACTGAGGGGCTCCCTCAGAGCCACGGGCCCGTGCTCTGCCCAGTTACCGTGCCTGGGGGAGCGAGCAAGATCCCCAGTGTCCTCAGAGAGCGGTGGGGAGAGGAGCAGGGCAGGCACAGGGAAGATGTTGGGTTTGTAGATGGGGCTTTCCGGGGGTCAGAGCAGCACTGGATACCTGAGACAGGTGTCCTGGGACGTGGGGAGACAAGGCTTCCCCTGGTAGCTGTGGGCTGGGTGTGGGCAGCTCAGGTTGCCTGAGGTGACTCCTGCTCTGTGGTTTAGAGGGTTGGATGCAGAAGGTACCCAAACCCAGCTGTCACCCCATCACTCTCCAGCAGGGCTGTGGGAGGAATTGGTTTGTTCCTCCTGAATTTGGGTGGACACAGAAGCATCTAAGGCCACTGCAAAAACCACAGAAGGACAGATTAGTTAGGGCTGGAAGGGACCTCTGGAGATCATCCCGTCCAACTCCCTGCCAAGGCAGGGGCACCTGGAGAAGATGACACAGGAATGTGTCCAGGTGGGGTTGGAATGTCTCCAAAGAGGGAGACTCCTCACCCTCCCTGGGCAGCTGTTCCAGTGCTCTGCCACCCTCAGTGTAAAGTAGTTCTTCCTCATGTTGAGATGGAACATTTCATGGTTTAGTTTATGGCCATTACTCCTTGTCCTGTCACTGGGCACCATTTTAAAGAGTCTGGCACCATCCTGTGACACCTCTTGGAGATATTTACATGCATTAATGAGATCCCCTGTCGGTCTTCTCTCCTCTACACTGAGCAGGGCTGAGGTGCAAGAGTACATCACAACACTCATCAGGGGTCACAGTCACCTGCAGAGACCTTTTCTCGTGCAAATCCTTTCATCTGTCCATCCAAGGCAAGCTCCATCACATCTGGCCCAAAGTCCCCACCCAGCAAAGCTCTCGGGTGACTCTCAGTGACTGTCATCCTCAGAACCACCTCATTCAGGCCATGCTGAAACACCTGGAGAAAGAGGCCCCAGTGACCGAGCTAAGGAGTTCTCACTGGGAGCTGATTTTAATGGATCCATGTTGATATTTCTCAAGGCCCAATAGCTACATATGATGTATCTTAAAATTATTCCATAATCATGACTATGCTTACATTCATACATCCTGACCTAGCCAGCAATAGTCAGCTTGCAACTGCCTGACCCCTTGGAAAATTTGATTCTAATTCTTTGCTAACATATGTTCTGGGTGTGTGAATAAATGCTCATTATGGACTTGACAGAGTAGCAATTTTTAAAATTAAAAGCCACTACAAATCAGTTAGAAGACTCAGTCAGTGCTTGAACGGGACGTTGCCAATTGCTCTAATTTAATTTCTGTCCTGTAGGGTTTGGTTTCAGAGTCACACCCAAGATGGTTGACCTCCTTTGTGTTATTTCTAGGACTTGTGGCTGTTTTGGGATGAGGCAGAGGGTGGTCAGTGGAAGGCTTATGCTGGAAACACGAGGAGATCCAGGATAACTGGGTGCTGTCTGCTCAGGGAGGGCTGTCTGGGCTCGCAGAGGGCAGAGCTGTGCCTGCCTCGCTCCTCTGCTGCCCTCAGTGTTTCTTGTGGCCCTCGTCAGCCTCGTGGTTGTTTAGCAATGGCTGCTGCGGCTGGGATGCCCTGGAGAAATGTCTGCACCACGCTCTCTAGCCAGGCGTGGGAATCCTGCCTGTCCACCCCTGCGGGCTGATGGGTGTTGGGGAGCAATTTCCCTCGGAGCTAGAGAGCAACCAGCCTCAGACCAGACACCCAGCTGGATGGAGGGATCCTCTCACAGCACTCCCCTGCTGTGCTCCCAGTCTTGGAGATATTTCCTTGCCTCCTGGCACCCCGTGTCCAGCAGGAAGCTGTGACAGGATGGCATCCCACCCACAGCGGTGCAGGGGGAACACGCAGTCCCTGGGCCAGGGGCAGAAACATATGGAAGGAGGTTGGTCCCCTTTCCTCAGGACACTGCTGTCAAGCCATAATTTTGCGTTTACCAGTTTCCATGGCAACGTGTTGGCTCTCCAGTGAGAGGCCAAAGATGTGTGGTGCTGGAAGGGCTTCCTGCTGGCAAAATAAGCCCATGGATAAACATTTTAAAGAAAGCTGAGCACCTGCCTTCTCCAGTGTTTGAGAGTCTCTGAGCAGCAAAGGGGTGAGCCCGAAGCATCCCCAGAATTGCTTCCCATCCCGGTTTCTCCTCCTTGCTGCCATTAAAACGTGCTTGTCTTGTGCTGGGACCAGGCTGTGGAGACTGGACTCAAGCAGCTGTTGAGCAGAGACTAAAGGAAACAGCCTCAAGCTGTGTCAAAGGGGGTTTGGATATTAGGACAAACTTCTTCACCGCAACGGTGGTCAGGCATTGGAACAGGTTAGCCAGGGAAGTGGTGGAAGTGTTCAAAAAATGTGTAGATGTGTCACTTGGGGACATGGTTTTTTGGTGGCCTTGGCAGTGCTGGGGGAATGGTTGGACTCGATGATCTCAGAGGGCCTTCCCAACCTAAATGGTTCTGTCATTCTGTGGGATGGTTCTGAGATAATCACCCCTCGGTGAGCATCTGCCCCTTGTAAAGCAGTGCAGGAACACTTCTCCGGGAGGATCCGGATGGGTCTGGGCACACCCAGGCTGGCATTCCCACCCCTGTCCCCTGCACTGGGTTTGCTGGGCCACCTCGAGGCAGAGCGGCCACTGGCATTGGACCTGCCTCCCTCTGGTTTTGACTGCATGGAACAAACACTAAAAACTGCTCAGAGCAGGCTGAGGGAGCCCTCATGACTTTGATGTCTTCATTATGCAGCTTGGTGGGGCCAAGTTTAGTGGAGGGACATGTGATATGGGTGTAGATCATTACTTCCAGCCTGTTGGGAGGGGACTCCAGGGAAGGATCAGCATCCTAAACTGTAAATCTCTGAAAGGAGATCTTACTCTATAATGATTATTTTAAGAATAATGGGATTTATACATCTGGCTCCACTTAGAGATAACACTGGTCTCCAGATAATCCTCCGCACTTCCTTTCAGCTCGGAGTGGGGATTTCAGAGGGCCAGAAATGGAGCACTGGGGAGGGACCTTCACAGGGAAAGTACACAAGGCAAAAAGCTTCTCAGGCTGTGCAGGACCTGGCCAGGTGCACGGGATCATTTCTTCAGAAGTGTAATCCAAAGACCTAATAGAGGTTTCTGCTGGAGCCAGGCAGAAAGAGCTCTCCAGCAAAGTGATGTCCACAGTGTTTCCCTTGGCCCTATGAGCCCTGGCAGAGCTGGGCACAGCTGAAATCTGTCTCCAGCTCTGAGATCTTTAGCATGCAGAGGGTTAGGACGGGAGACAAGAACATGGTTGCCCTTTGTGACTCATTCCTGGCTTTCCTCCCCATGTGTTTAAAGAGCCTTGAGGTTTCTAACTAGAAAGTATGACGGAAGCACTTTTTTTTGTGATCAAGTTTTTGTCTGATCTCAAGAATAGGGGATCTCTTTCAAAATAAGGGACGTATATGTCGTAAGGAGGAGAGGAGCACTCAACTGCATGTCAGCTCTTCAGCTTTTCCATCAATCATTTTCCCTCTTCTTTTTAAACTTATCGGCAAAACTTCTGGTGCCATCAGGCAGAGGAGTCAGTTTTTTTTCAATGGTTATTTGCTGGAGGGAGGGGAACAATTCTGATTCCTCCTTTCTGAACTTCATGTTCCATCTGTAATTAGTGACAGGCTGGGGCAAGCCTGGCTTGCACGAAGGGGAAACTTCTCTTTAAGGTGGAAGAAATTATTGGCTGGAATTTTATCTCCATCTCAATTTAAATAAAACACAGTTGATGGGGAACCCAGAGAAATTACCCAGAAAGAGTTGCCTATGGTAGTGGAAGTACAGCCTAGTGAGTGGCTCTGCCCCCAAGCTGCCAAAGCAATGCCATTTTCAGCTGAGTGTGTCTGAGATCTGATTGAGGCTGCTGGCTCCCGAGACGTTCAGGTTGGGTTTTGACTCTCTGACTATCCTGGCAAATGGTCAAAGGCCAGCTGCAGAGGAAGCCAAGGGAGTTTTTGCTTCTGGAGGTGTAGGGAACCTTCCCCACTTGAAGCCATGCTCGGGGCTCAGCCTGGGACATGCAGATCTTCAGCTGGAGCCCAGGAGCCTGGTAGTCCCTGAGCTGTGCCTGTCCTTACAGCCCCTTCTCTTTGTGTGCTCTGCTACCAAGGGACGTTGCTGGGGTGATGAAGCAGGCGTATCATTAGACTGGAGAGGGTTGACAGTTCAGTTTGGGACAGGCTGACCATATGACATCCCTTGGGAGTAGTGTCCTACTTTCAGTATCACCAGGAATCCCTATTGTTAGCCTGTAAGTAGAGCCAAGGGATACCCTCCTCTCCCGTTTCTGTACAGTAGTCCCTCAGGCGATGCCACTTGAGCAGATTCATTGCTGGGGTCTTCCTTGTAGGGCTCCCAGTTGTAGATTATTCCCCACCCACAATGAATGGGGCTGTGGTCTTCCCTGTACAGCTCACTGCACTGGAATGAAGGCAAAAAAAAAAAAATAATGCCAAAGCAGCAGGGGAAAGAGAGTGCCAATAAAGATAAATGATTTCCTAATTAAGCCTGGAGACAAGGAGGGGCAAGAGGACTGTTGAAGCCTTGTGGGAGTCAGAGTGAACCCAAGCAGGCTATACCACCACTCTGGCAGGGGTCTTCGGGCTGACATTTTTAAACAAAGGAAAAAGCTCATTTGACAATGGATCTTGCAAGAGCAATTCCAGATGCCTTGAAGCGAAGACTCTTCTCAAGCACCGGTGTTGTTATAATCACCAGGGGAGCTGCTGCCTTGCTAACTCTCACGATGTCATTATAAGTCTCCGATATTTGGGATTTGGTTTTAGCTGCTGAAGGCACTTTATTGGAGGGGGGTGTGAAGGAGAGCATCTCCTTTGTTTGCTTGTTGTTTTAGAGGAGATGATGGACATCATCTTGGCCAATGCACCTGGGACTGAACCAGGGAATTTGAGAACTGAAAGGAGAAGCAGTTGGGTCTTGAGCTCAAACAATCCACAAACTTTGCAAGTTGGGGCTCCTGAGAGAGTCAGGGAATGGACATTTAATCAAACTTGACTGCATTATAGTTGCTAACAAGTCACGGTCAGTTGCTGGGCTGCTTCAGCTGATGGGCTGTGCGAACTTAGAGGTGGAAGGAGCTTTATGTGCCTGAAATTTTGTGTGGTTTTTCCAGCCATGTTGGCTGCTTACAAAAACAACAACAAAAAATCTCTCTCTACAGACCTTGGCCTGCTGCGGTTGCAAAATGTCACCGATTAGGTCAAGGCCCTCACTGAGACATGAGCTGAAATCCCATTCATCCTGTTTAAGTTAAAATGTTTTACCTTCGGGGAGGAGGGCTGGGGTGAGGGCTGAGGCTGCTGGCAGTTCATCCAGCACAGCACATCATAGACCTGCAGGCATGAATTTGCCATGGAGCAGACACTGGTGAGGATCTGTGACACGTACCAGCTGCAGAAAAATGACTTGGGGAGAAAAGAATGACATGAGGAGACCCAAAACTTTATCTAGATCTCTTGCACACCCCGTGTACGACCACGGTGGTGTTTCACAAAGGTTTTGAGCAGCAGCTCCCTGCCCATGTGAAGGTGCCATCCCTTTGCCATGATCTCTGTTCCCCAAAATGCTTTTTCCTGATACAAGTATTTACAGCCTGGCTCTGCTTATCTCCATTGCTGAGCTCTGCCCAGGGCTATCCCCATGACAGCTGCTCTTGGTATGGCACCTCCCTCTCCTCCTTGGTTCTTTATAACCAATGTGCTTTGCTTTAAAGGTCCTCTCAGACCTTTCTCCTCACTTCTGGCAATCCCTGAAGCTTTGGGCCGGCCTCTGATTTGCCCAGCGTATCAACCTCCATCTAATATGTGATACACTTCCAAACTAGGGCCTCTGTGCTTTTTCCTCAGCAGCACTGGCCCTCTTTTCCCTCTCTGCAACAGAACCAGCTCATGGTTTAGCTGCTGAGATAGTGAGACCTGGGCACCCGAGGGGGCCTTGTCTCGTTATTGAGGTCACACACTCTTTGGGATAGCAAGGTATGTGTTCCACATTTGGTGCTGGGAAGTCCCTGGCTCTTGGGAAGCTCTTCCAGTATGAGATCACAGGAAGCAGGGAAGGAACCTGCTGGGAGCTGGCCTCAGAGTACTGCTCCAGGACCTACATTTTCTCGAAGAAATTAAAATCCTGGCATTGAGGTTGGAGGAAACATCCGTAGGATGGATCAATTGCCTTGAATTCCAGGAGAAGCACTACAAAGCACCCTGCAAGGACATCAGGCTGTGCTTCACACAGAGCCCAAAACTCAGCTTTTACTCATTTATTGATGTCACACCCTGGCAGGTGCCACAGCCTTGGCCTGGCACAGAGAACAGCAGCACACAGGGGTTTGCCTCTCAACAGAGCAGCCACAAAGTCCACTCCAGGCCCTGGTGTGGTTGTGTGTCACTGCCTCTGCTGCCCCACACCTCTTCCCATTGCCAGAACGCCTCCGGCTGCATTTGAGCCTGGAGGGGGTTGCACAAGTGACCCTGCTCTTTGGAGCGTACTTATCGATCTTCTCCCCTCTTGTTGACACTGCCCGACCCAGAAGTAACTCGCCCTCACTCTGAGACCAGTGTCAGTGTCAGCTCTGCAGAGTGAGGACTGGTCGAGTCTTCCTCTTAAAATCAGCCTGTCCCAAGCCCAGGCACAGAGAGACCACAGCACTGCTGAGCAGAGAAGGGGCAAATCTGCTTTTCAGGTTAGAACAGCACTTTAATGTTGGGGAACAGGGGTAGGAGAGAGCAGGCAGAGTGGGTCAGGGGATGGTTGGTCCTGTCCTGGGCACTGCAAGGACATTACCTGTCCCCCACCGTCCCAGCAGGTCAAGCACGGAGCGGGTCAGATGATGGTGTGAGGGGAGGAAGGGAGATACAGAAGGGACGATGGCCAAGCTGAAAAGTCCAAACCTTCCTGTCCTTACCCCTCTTATTTCATTGCTTTGCTTGAGGGCATTTCTGTCCCCTGTCCCATTTGTTCTTTCTGTTGCTGGTACTGAGCTGGGCAGGTGATGCTCTGGAGCGCAGAGCAGCCAGCACAGGACACTTGTTTTCCTCAAGCACTGCAAGCACAGCCGTCCTGCCCAGCTCTGCTCTGCTCTGCTGAGCACAGCTGGAAGGCAGGGAAGAGATCGAGGAGCTGTGCAAGGGAGAGGATGCTCCTAGCTGCGCCTGCCCTGCCAGACAAAGGGGCTTTGCCACGGCCATGCCCACGCTGCCCTTGCATTGCAGGGATTCTCTCTGTCTGAATTTATCCCCCTGAGTGCTGGGGAGGATGAATGTGTCCCCCCAGAGCCCCTGCCCCAGCCAGTGGGGCTGCCCGGTGTTTGATGGCCGCTGGACAACACTTGTGGTTTGTAAGCTGGATATCCTGAATCTTCTTGCCAATCATTAACCTGCTCTTTCAGGGCAAATGTAGCATGGTGAGAGTGCCAGGGCAGCACGGAGGCACCAATTAAATCTCTGGCAGGATGCAAGCAGTGCACATTACAGCGATTGCTGGCACTCCCGCTCTCGGCAATGCCGGTGTGCTTCCTGCCGCCAGCGCTCCGTGCAAACACAGGGGAATGGAGTTAATGGGTGACCACAGCAGGGCATCCAGTGTGTCCTTTGCAAGGGTCATGTTTGGGAATTTCCTTTTCCTAGGGTTTCAGGTGTGTTTACTATGTGCAGTGCTCTTCATTGACAATTTTGGGGCCACATATGGGGTAGTCTCCAAATTCTCTTCATCAGCTTATTCCTTGACTTGTCACTTATGTGTTAGTTACTCTATTTTTAGAACACTAATAAAATACTACAACAGTAGTAATCCTAGGGCTATTCTTGTCCAGAGCGATGCAGAAGTGGCTGAACTCACATAGGGAACACAGAGTCCTCAGTGTAAGTGTCTCAGGGGCAGCTCGTGTCAGCTGCTCTCCTGATCCCATGCTCTGACATGAATGGCTTGGTGAGGAGATGACCTGGGAAGATGGCTCCATTTCCACTTGGCAGTAGGTAAGAGGGGAAAAACGATTCAAGCTTGACCAAAGTGCTGGTGGGAACATGACTGCTGTCATGAGAAGTTCCTCCTTGGCTCAGATGCAGGGCCTGTTTCTTCTCCTCTCACTGCACTGGAGGCCTCAGGGCCTGAGCTCACATTTAGATGTCTAAATTACAGCTGATGAGGACACCCTTCCCAGCCAGAATTTGCCAGGATCTTTGTGTAGGTCCTGGCCAAAGGCTGATCTCCCTGTTTCCCATTGTAGTCTGGAGATTGGCACTGAAGAGGGTGATTTACTCATCCCTCCAAACTGCCCTCTGGGGGACTCTTTTCTCTTGGCCAGAAAGGTATTTGGGGGGATCTTCTTTTGGCCAGGCTGAAGGTCTCCTTGTGAATCCTATCCCTCAGAGCCTGCAGACAGCATATTCCCCATGGCTTATCCCTCCACTGGCACTACAGGAGATAATTAGTGCGTGGCTAAGTCATATGTGCTGAGGGTCAGGGAAGACAATGAGGCAGATTTTCCCCCGGAGTAAAGAGATGTCAACAGAGTTGCACTGCAGCGAAATGATGGGATCTGTCAGTGACCCTGGCCCTTTCACTGAGCAAACAGCCCGGGGCAGCGCCTTCCTCCAGAAGAATGGCATCGTCTGGCAGCCAGGCACTCTTGTGAATGCACACGTAGGGCTCTCCCAGGGCCTGCTGTCCCCAGGAGACACTGCCCAGGAGCCTTCATCCCGAAAATCCTGTGCCCGGTGTAACTCCTTGGACGCCACTCCTCAGTGTGTCTGTAAAATCAACCCTCAGGAGAGCAAAGTACCTGCCCCTGGGGACAGCAGGGGGAAGAACACAACTTTGAAAAGCTGGTTTCCAAAGGAGCTTTGTGATATTTCAGGAGCACTCGGAGATAGCAAAATAGAAAAAAAACAGGCTGGTCACCTTTGGCACACACAGATCAGGCGAGGACTTGTCCCTTTGACGTCCTTCAGCTCAGTTCTTCCAGTGCACAGGCATTATCCATGTCAATTAAAAGGCCCATGGTTAATGCTGTGAAGCAAGGTTTCTCTCTGGCTGTTTCAGTGCTTCCTGGGATAGGGAAATTCTCTTTGCTGTTATGCTCCACGTGAAAGCGGATCCATATCTCCAACCTTCATCTTCTTTCCCCCAAGTCTGTCACCTGACTTTATACAGCACAGTGTGGAGACAAAGAGAGGCCACACCACCGGCCTGGGCTATGAAAAGCAAGAAAAAAGCTCTTGATTTTGCAAGGGGATCTTACAGTCCAGGATAATCTCAACAAATTTTGATGGCAAATAAAAACAAGCTCTTTTGACAGTACAAGTCTTGTGCATTAAAACAAAGCAATCTCCTTTGGTTTCACCTTGGTGTTGCTATGCTCCAAATGCCAACATGGCTCTGTCCTGCTCACATTCCTCTCTAGTTCTGGGTAAAAGACCAAATGTCTCTCATCCTGTTCTTGGAGCTGAATCTGTCAAATGTGGCCCCTTTTGTGCCACTAGTAACTCCCTAATTCATATCTTTGGGACTTAAACCCCCTTATCTGTAAAAGATCACATACCTAGGTGATACCCTAATGCAGCAGTGGATTTTTCCAGTTGCTCCACCTGGCGAAATGTGCTGTGGATCAAGATTGCCATGCAGCCAATGATCGTAAGAACATCTGTGCTCTGGCAGCTGAAGGCAGCGTGTCCATTGATGCTCTCAGCTCTGCGCTGGCAGGCAGCCCCAGCGTGCTCGTGTGCCAGGGTGGTGTTTTCTACGGACTCTGAGTTAAAGCCTCGCTCTTCCAAGCTGCTTTCAGCATGTGCCGCCTGCATACAGCCTGTCCGAGAGCTGGTTTGTAAAACTAATGGTGTGCTCTGGCAGAGAAGGTTGAGACAGCTGGGAGAAAGTAATGGCTGGGCTTGGAGCAGTCTTGGAGTTGCATTCTGGAGCCATCTCGCCCTTTTGATGAGCATTTCCACACCTTCCTCCATGGAGGGAGCGGGGAACATGCTCCTGAACGAGGTACTGCAGCCCAACAGGGCCCACGCCCCCCTTAGGCACCCATTGTCCCTCCCTGCAAGGCGCAGGAACCAGCAGCCACAGGGCAGCACCAGGCACTGGATGCCCTCAAATGCTTTATTCTCTCTTGTGTGTGACCTGACTCCCGAGGCAGCACAGCTGTGAGGGCCACGATGCCCAGGGCTGCCACAGGCTTTGCTAAGAGACTTGGGAACATTCAGAGAAGGTTGTTGAGCTGGGAGTCAAGGCAGCTTTGCACCACCTTGCAGAATCAGCCCTCTTGTTTAGGCTCCCAGGTTGGAACGTGTTCCAAGGCCCAAGTGACTGCACAAATGGATTAGGGGAGACCTACAGTTAGAGGGATTCAAGAGGTCTTTGCATACTGTCAACATTCATTTAAAAATTGCTCCACATGTGGCCCCAGCTCATGCAATTGAACACTTGACCGCATCCTGTGAAACAGGGCAGCGCCTGTTTCCTGGGAGCTCTACCAAGTTGTCTCCAAGTGCTTTTAATTTACTAATATAACTAGTGAGATATTCCTGCTGTGTCCTTGCGCCGTGCCTCCCAGGAGAACAGCTTGTCAGGGTGTTAAAAAGATGCCAGTGTGCTTCTGTGAAGGGCTTCCTATGGACAATGATTTGCACAGCCCCAAGAAAAGTCCTTCTCGGATGACACGTGTAACATTGCAGCTATGTCCAAGGCTAATGATTATTTTCCACATAAATGGAATTATATTTGCCTTCAGCAACATCGGCCACTGGGACCTCTTTCTAAAGCTGGCAGCGCTTCCAAGTCTCTAAATAAAGTGACTATATGACACAGACTTGAGGTAAAAGCTTGGGGTAGAAGGCAGACGGAGATGTTCTCATGAGAAGAGCAGACAGGGTGGGTTTTGATAAGATGGCTAAAATGGAAGGAAATGTAGTAAAACAGAGGGTCTCACGCGAGAGTCCCATTGCGGTCTCGTGAGTGGCACTCAGTGTGTGTTGAAGGCTCCTATAGATCCCTGTTAAACTGGGCAACAAAAGGTTTTGCCTGTTAGTCAGAGACATCCCAGAGAATGAGTCATAGCCAGTGGGAAAGGCGATGCTCCTTCCCGCAGCGCCGCAGAGCTCTGCCGCAGAGCTCTGCCTCTCCCGAGGAGGAGCAGCACAGGCTGTGAGGTGACACTGGCTGTGAGGTGACACTGGCTGTGAGGTGACACAGGCCGTGAGGTGACACGGGCAGTCGTCACACTCATCCTCTCCTGCTCTTTCTGGCTGGTCAGATGAGTGTGTGCAGCTCAGCCCCACATGTCTTTAGTCCATCGGAGTGTGTATTTGGGGGACACGAGGTGCTCGCCCTATTTTTAGGCCCAGATGAAGCCGCCAGCGATACGTCCAGGGCAAACCCCAAGGACTGGATGTGCAAGCTGGAGAGGGATGCATCCCCCTAGGCCCTGTGAGTGTTTGTGCTGAGTGTGTGGCACTGCTGAAGGCAGCCGGTGGAGCACTGACTGCTTGGCTTTCCTGCTGGGGAAGGTGCAGAACAGGCATCTCCTCTGCACATCTCTGTCTGGCAGGCAGATCCCACTGTCCATCAGTAAAGTGGCTTTTTTCCAGTGTGGAAAGCCTGAGCTGGGGTGCTGGGACTCTTGGCCTCAACCCCTCACAAGACTTTCTGTGTGAATGAGAGCAGGTGTCAGACCAAACCATGCAACGCGCTCAGAGCAGTGGGTTCAGAGGGAGATGTTCACCTAGCAAATCCTGGGAAGGGACGTGTCCAAATCCTATCCAGGCTTGAGTGCCTGTTCAGCCTGCAAGGTCAGGCAGCCCATCCTGTCAAGCAGGGGTGACCCTCCAGGCAGCATCCCAGGGCCAGGAATGGTTGTCACTTCATGAGGTTGGTCAGCAACCGAGTAAGAAATGTCTGCTGTACTTTTCAACAGAAAGATTTCCAGACTGCAGTTCAACAAGGTGAAGCTTGAAGATGCTGGGGAGTACAGCTGCGAAGCGGAGAACGTTTTAGGGAAAGACACCGCAAAAGGCAGCCTGAATGTGAAAAGTGGTAAGTGAAGAAGCCAGCAAATGTCTCGAGCTGTCTGCTATTCCACAGAAAGGTTCTGCACATGGTCTGTCTTGTATTTTGTTTCATGCTTTCAGGATATCGAGTAAAACAATCTTGGGAGATAAGAAAAATGCAGCTTAGCATAAATGTTTATCTTTGTTATCTGTCACCGGCAATGTGGTTAATTTACATTTTAAATAAACTTCAAGTGTATGTATTTTTTTGAAAAGGGGTAAGGAGGAAAGAAAGCTGGTGGGCTTGATGTTTTCATTTTTTAAAGAATTTCTGAGAAGCAAAACTCACCAGAAGACAAGTAATTAGACCATAGCTTTGTGATGAGTGAAGTTGCTTCTGGTTTTCATCCTAGAATGTGTGCTCCATCTCTTAGAGCTCAGCGGATGGAGTCTGAGGTTAGGTGGTTTTATTATTATCTTGGTCATAATAATTATATTGCTTAACACGATGGTTTGGATGCACCCTCCGGCTCAGAAAGTCCCTACAGTGGCTGCCAGAAGCTGGGAGGGCACAGCTAGGGAGGGGTGACTGCATTTCCTAAGCTCTTCCTCCTGCCATTCACAACGGGCTCTGTGGCAGCCTGGGCTCTGAGCGCTGGGCTGTCGCTCTGGGCTCTGCAGCCCTTTGCTGGGATCCAGTTTTTTGTTCTCTCACCAGCCTTATCCCAGTGTGAGGGAAGGTAGCTTTCTCCTGCTGCTTTCTGGCAGTATTTTCTCCCTTAATCTCAGCGTGTTTGCCATCCTGAATCTTTTGTTCCGTGAAGCTGCAGTGTCACACAGCCTCCCCCTTGGTTATCCTGCCTGTTCAAACCCAGTGCTTGCAGAGCCTGGAGGAAGGCCACCCATGCTCACACCTCCCTGCCTTCGTCCTCCACGTCTGTGAACTCAGCCCTGCTGCTCTGCTGGGTTTATTTCTGGTTGTGATTGAGGAAGAAACAGAGGCAGTGCTCTCCTTTTTTTTCCTGGCTCATGCTCCGGCTGTCCCATGCCACATAAACTGCTCCTGTTCGGTGGGAGCTGCATGTGCAACCTCCCCTCCCCATGTGCAGCCATCAGAGCCCTGTCTGCCTCCTCTACTGCCCCTTCCCCGTCACCAGAAGCCCTCTCACAAGGGGAGGAGTGTGGCTGAGCAGTGCCTGCAGCAAGGCTCTGACCTGCACACCAGGTAAATGCACATCTGGCCACTGCAACCTCCAGCTGCCCCTTCCTGCAGCGCATGTCAGGGTTCGGCTCTGCCTCCGCAGGAAGTCACACTGTGGGGCAAGGACCACTCACAGCACTCACAGGATGGGCTCATACCTGATTTGCCCAGAAATGCGTTAAGACCCGAAAAACCATGAAAGACACATGAAGATCTCGCTGCAGGGTGCTGCGAATCTGGTGGATTCCCTGCCTGGGTGAATCCATGTTCTCAGCTGCCTTGCCAGCCTGCCCTTGGCTTGCTGCTCAGCTGCACGCACAGCTTGCTGCTGTTTGCAGACCACCTGCCAGGACAGCAGGGCCAGCTGTAGCCACCTGCAAAGGTAGCCGAGGTGATGGTGATCCCTGGAAGGTTTTGCAGCCCTGTCACCCCCTCCCCGCTCTTTTTTCCTCTTTCCCCTGGAGCTTCCCAGAGTTAAGCAGCCTTCCCCAGTATGCAGGCACGTGCTGTCCTGGATTATTCCTCTTCCCTTACTGCTGGGCCTTTTTGGGGTCTCAACCAACAGCTTTCCTCACTTCTGCAAGCTCGCTTCTTCTGTGATACCTTCCAGTAACAAACTCGTCAGGGCATCTGAATCCACACGTGTGTTGTCTCCCGTTTCTTCTTCCCCAGGCTCCTCAGCACTGATGCTGTTGTGGCTTCCATTGCAAAGTGCTCTTTGTTCTATTCCAATACCACTTTTCAGTTTCAGAAAAGCAGCTTTTCAGCCATACAGATCTGTTGCAAGTCACCAAAACCACCACATCTTTAGAGAGAGAGAGAGAGTGGCTGCAGAGCAGAGACCCCTTGGCACTGAGAAAATGCCCATCAGCCAAACCCTCACCTCATCCCTCCTCTACAATTCCAGTATTTCCACAAAACTCCCAGCTAAGAAATAAATGTTTTTGCATTGAGAAACTTCATGAGGGTGTTAATTTCTGAGGAAATGCTTCTGGACTTAGTCAAAATATACTGTGCTTTGGTTGTATTGCAGATTTTCATGACTTTGAAGTAAATTAGATGCTTTCTTAGAAAAATGTCCCCTTTCTCAGTTCTCTTTATTGAATAGACTAATGTTGGTATCATATGGCCATGAGGGCACAGGTGAGATGTGACTGTTCCAGACTCTGTTTTTTGCTCAGAAAATTTCTAGACATCTCCTCAACTGCCCTGCCCCTTATTAAACAGTGCAGAAAAAAATCAAGTTGTACAAAAAATTCTTTCTTCTTCGAGCTTTTTGTGGTGGTCTCACCCCTGTCTCTGACAGGCACTGCACCCCCAGCCCAGGCTCCTGGGCTTTCTCCTTTGTGCATCCAGAGGGTGTGAGGGACTTCTCCAAAGGTGCTGGTGCTGCCAGCGGGTTTGAGTAGAGCTGGTGTCTGTGGGCGTTGGGGTTTCCAGCATCCTGGTTAAGGAAGAGGAAGTCAGTACCTGTGCTTGTCTCCCCTATTGCCTGGGGCCACGGCCTTCATCTCTTTCATGTTCCTTCATCTCTATTACGAGCATTAATTTGTGCTGCAGAATTTCACGTACCCATGGGATGGAGACTCTTCAGAAAATCCCACCTTTCCTCAAACTCCGCGTTTTCCCCACTATCATGTCCTGCCATCCCATCTTTGCACTCTTGTAGCCATCAGGGCTAAGAAAACCTCCCCCGGTTTCGCTCACCGCCTCCCAGGTGAACCCTGAGCCATTTCTGCCTCTTCATCGTGACATGAGGCCCTTCGCAGCGAGGGGACATCGTGCCCTGTGCCACCCCCTGCAGGGACACTCCTTGTCCTGCCTCTGTCACCCCGATCCCCTGCCCTAAACCAGCACCAGCACCCCGACAGCCCCCAGCCTGTGCCCCCCAGCAGCGCCTGCCCCTCTCCTCCTCCCCACAGTAGCTAAGCCCACCCTGCTCTGCTCAAAAGAGATATTTTGTTCACTACTTTCTTACCTTAATTTCCCCAGGAACAACGAAAGCACCACAAGTCTTACCAGCCTCAGAAACTAAAATAGTTGTTATGGAAGAAGAGTGTAAGTACCTCTCCCCCGCTCCCCCCAAACAGCTTCTTTCCCCTAATTGTTTGTTATTATGAGACATTTTGCATAAATGCTTTATTGCCTCCTGGAATCTTCTTTAATCACTCCTTCTGTCTGATTTTTCCCAAAGCCACTGATCTTTCTTTCCCTAGATCTTTAAAAAAAAATCTGATTTATATTGCTGGTGTCTATCTTGGAGAGGGAGAATTTGATAACTGTTGCAATGGCAGCTTGAAGAACATGCTACTTAAAAATGCAGCTGAAGTTTAAGCATTTCCCAGCTCTTTCAGTACAGGGAGTTATTAATACTTGCAAGAGGTGCTGGTTATGGCCTTTGATTTAACAAGGTTTTTTTTTATTGCTTTGGTTTTTTGTTTGGGTTTGGGTTTTTTTTGAGGATATTTGACAAAACCAAAACAGGCTGTAGGAAGTACAAGAAAAAAAGACATGAGTCTTCTAAGCATAGGTAATAAGAGAATTGCAGAAAATCCATCCATGCCCTGCCATCCCATTTTTCCCCGAGTCTCCAGAAAGCAAGAACAGATTTCCTCAAACGTTTAATTTGATTTAATGTGGCCAAAGTGCTTTTTAGCATTCCCCTCTATTCAGCTGTCCCAAAAGCAGTAGAAAACGGGCACAGAGCAATAAAAATCAAGGAAGGGATATGAATGTAGATTAGAATCCTGGCGCCTGGAGGTTGGCTCAGCAATTTCTAGTGGAGGGTGTGATGTCTGTGTCAGGGGGTCTCTCCCCAGTGGGAGCCCACCAGGATCCTGGCCAAAGCCCTGGGAAACCAGGAGCAGGCAGGGATTTTGAGATCTGTGCTGTGTTTCCATCCCAGCTGCAGATCCCAGAGCTGAGAGCACAGCTGGCTGTGCCTCACTGCTGGCAATTCTGCTCTGCAGATTTTGCGGGGATGTCTCCTCCTTTGAAAGGAGGAAAGTCTTTTATGATTTTAAAGGAAATCTGATTGCAGCCACAGCAGGCACTGGCCAGGTATTCTTTAAAAGCTTTTCTGATTAGAAAACTGCACTTAAAATGTGCTCTTGTGTAGTGCTTAGCCTTGCACAGCACTAGAGACACCAAGCTGAGATAGAGCATCATTAATGCCACACCATCCTTCCCCAGGATTTCTCCTTTGTTTTCACCAGGAGAGATCCATGCTACTTATTTGCATCATATTAGATAAATGCTATTTTCTTAAAAGCCAAATCTCAGAAAGGAAACACAGAAATTCCCCCTTTTGGAAAACTTCTTTGTTCTGTGGGTGCATCATCACTGTCTGTTTTTTTTTCTAATGTTGGGAAGAGGTTGTAAAGTCTCTGGAGTTAAAGTGGTAACTCACTTTTTCCTTCACATCCCTTTTTTGCAATATCTCCCAAGTGTTATCTGAGTAACTCAGAGTCTCTCTGATTTTTATGGTGATTGATGTTGTATCACAGAATTGCACATATGGGGAGGTGATGAAGATGATGTGAGGTGAGATGACCTGGAGAGCAGACAAGTATCTCACTCTTGTTAAAGTCTTGCATTTCTCTTCAATATTTGTATTCAGAGCCACCTGTAGGTTATTGTTCCACTGAAATCTTGTAAATCCCTTGCTGGATTTTAGACACTGATGCCCCCAGTACCTGGTATGTGAATGGCATGAGGTACCACTCAGCTTCACTGAGTGGTGCAGCAGCCTCATTCATGGTGAAAACATGTTAAATAAGACACTTTGTTTTGTGCTTGCCACAGGCTAGGGTTGTGCAGTTGGGTGGTCACAGTGGCTCAGCTCACAGGCAAGAACTTGCAGGGATGTGGTAACTTGATCATGTGCCCTGATGCAGAGAGAAGGGTCCTTTATGCTCATTTCAACATCCAGAGAACTCGAAATGCTAACGTGATCCTGTCACAGTGCAGTGTGAGGCAGCTAAAGAAGCTTCAGGACTCTGTGGCTATGGACATATTGGGTAAACAGGACAGGAACCAGTGCTGACATTTAGAAGGATTCTGATGGAGGCAGAAATTGAAGAAGGGTCAGAGCAATCTGGAGAGCATTCTGAGATGGAAGGTTTATGCAGGACAGAGATAGTAAAACCCTCTCAAAGTTTCATTTTAAAAAGGTAAGATAATGTTTGAAATCTCTGAGAAGATCAGGTAATCCCTTGTGCTTGTTTCCTGCTGTTGAGTTCTCCTTTAGTTCCTTCTCTTGACTTCAACAAGCAGGTGAAGGCCTGAGGGTAAGGAGAGAATACAGGCCAGGTGGAGGAAGCGGGGTTTGGATACTGTCAGGATACAGGAGGATGTGCCAGTGGTGAGCAGATGCTCTAAACCAACATGTGGATCATTGCAGCTGCTCACCTGCGCTCTGCTCGTGCTCCTTGCTCACTCTGTAGCTGGGTGAGTGCTTTATCAGCCTGTGTGGGCTGCCAGTGCCCTTGGCTGAGGGTCCTCCACAGCAGAGAGAGGCTCAGGATCACTGGAGAAGGTGAAACAGGGAGAAAGAGCAGAGGAGGCAGTGCTGAGTTGTGCTGGGAACAAGAGGATTGGGGGGTAATATGAAGCACCTGAATGAAAGCTGGGCTCTCTGGATTTAGTTTTGGGGCCTTTATTTCATCTGCTGGGGATCACGAGCCCTTCCTAGAGTGCCTCTGGGGACTCCTGTGGGAAGGGTAGGTGAAACAGCCGTTTTTTCTCCAATTAAGTCTAACTCTCCACACACCACTTTGGGTGCGCAGATTGCATAGCTGCCATCTTGGTGATGCCATTGGACGAAGTTTGTAGACTCGTTGGCGTAGACTCATTGAGGCAATCCCTCTGCAGTTTAACACCTTCCTCCCTGATGCCTAGCTGGGTGTTGGAAATGCTCTCCTCACTTTGTCTCTGCCAGGTGAGCTAGGCCTCGTGGACTTGCACGTTTGCAATGGCTGTGCTGTGGTTTGTGAGCCACACACCCCACAGCAACAGGTGCCACAAAGTTATGGTTCAACCAACCAACCAACCCCCCCCAAACCTGCTCTCAAATCCAGTCTGGCGTGGCCTTTACTGGGTGACCATGGTGGATCTGGCTGAGAGTTGGCTGGTCAGTCCCTGGCCCCGCCAGCCTGAGGCCACTGAGCTCTCCTGGATCTACCAGCGCAGCAAACGTGAGCGTGGTGCTCTGGGTTTGGAGCTGAAGGGTGTCCAGCCCACCCAGAGCACGGGCAGAACAGACACAAGTCCAGCCATGTGGACAGAGCAGTTTTCAATATTAAACTAAAAATAAGTCCTGGTGTGGTCTTTGCTCAGATAATTTAAACCCCGTTGCCGGAGGTGTGGTTGTAATTGAGCGGAACCTGCGCGCACGCAGGCACGGAACCTCGAGGTGAATGTGATGATCTCACTGCCAGTCTGCAGAGAGCTGTGTGCTGCCTGGCAGCTGCCAGATCCTGCTCATTGCTCATTTTGCACACTGTGTGTTTTTTAAGTAGTCACACAGCTACTACTCGGGGTGTGGTGTAAAGAGAGGCAGTGACCCTAAAGGCAAAGAGGGGCCGGATGAAGTGTGGGGTGGGAGCTGATGTCCCCTGGGAGCACTGAGGCTGAGCCCAGCCTTCAGAGCTGGGCTGTGGACCAGGGGATCTGCTCTTCTGGCTCCATCCTGGGATCCTGGTGTGTTGCTTCACTTCTTGGGCTTCAGCTGCCCTGCCTGCGAAGCTTTCACGCTGGCATTGGCTCTGTGAAAGGATTTTTAGGTTGCTGAACAAATCCCCTCATTGAAGTATCATGTTGCTGCTATTACAATTGATGATGGGGATTTGGGAAAATAAAATGCTGTACTGCTGTCGTGTGCATTTTCAGACCCCTGCGGTGGAGAAGAGCATAGGAAGGGCTCCCTCACAAAGCTGCAGAGATCATTCTAGAGGAGCAGCTAGAAGCTTGACAGTAACACAGGACTTTGCCCCTGCAATAACTGCCTGTCCCATGGAAACGGGCAGCCCCTGAGTGCTCAGAAACCTTTAAACTTGCTTCTTAGTGAAAGCCCTGAGCAGTGCAGATGGTAGAGGTGGGGAATGCAACCTGTGCTGTTTTGATCAGCAGCATCTGATGCTCCAAGACGAGTGCCTTGCAGTCTGGTATTTGTATCTTGGGATGAACCCCTAGTCTGCAGCTATTGATGCTAATGATCCCCTTGGGAACTGGAAACGTGATTCCAGCAGGATCTGTTTCAGTAAAATGCGGGGGTAAATATTTGGTCATTTCCAAATGAATAGACACACAGGAGCAGAATTTTTATGAGCTCCAGAGTCCCCAGTCTGCCGTCAGGCAAGCCCCAGTGAGCACAAGCCCTTCTGATTTTATGTACAGATAACAGCAGGGAGCATCCAGACTCTGCTCAGGTTTATTGCGAGAGGAGGTGTCGCACCAGACACACAGAAATCTGCCACTGAGGGAATGGTGAGGATCAACAGCCCCTGCATGTATTAATCAGTGTAAATCATGGATTTAGTGTGGCTCGCACCAGGATTACAGTGCTACAACCAAGGAATATCTTGGCCAGACACCTTCTCATCCATGTTCTTCTAACAAGCAGTTGGATGAACTCTGTTGAGAGGAACCTCAGCAATTCTGTGTTTTATCAGTAAGTACATGAGGCATATACAGAGCAGGCAATCTGTATACACTCCCCAACCAGCTGAGTTCATCTGTCTAACTGAATGTCTAAATATTGAGAGAATAAAGTGTCTGTGCTCTATGAACCCACCAGCCAAAGTTATTTATAAAGAAGAAAAGGAGAGGTGAAACCATCGCTGTCTCCCTGCTCTCCTCGACAGTAGCTGTAGTTTGTGAAAAATTAACTATAATTTATAGTCCAAGCTGCATTAATTAACTCTTTGCAGGGGGAGAATTTCACCAGACTTCTGAGAACAGGCTGGTGAGCTGCCCGCAAAGGTTAAATGACGTGCATGGCAGGAATTGTGTAAGAATCCCTGCACAATCATTAATGGCCTTTCTGCGTAGATGGGTTGTGTGAAGGGAAGTCCACCTGGCAGAGTCGCTGCCCCTGGCTCTCTTCTCTGTTGCCCTGTCATTGATGATAGTCCAGAGTAACTGAGGCGTGTGGTGGAAAATAGACTCTGAATGACTCCAGTGCTCTGAATTTCTCCTGTGTTTATGCTGCTCTGTCCTCACTGGCTGGGGCAGCAACAATAAAACGTGGCTGCAGATCATTCACAAACACATCGTCAAGAGGCAGCCCTCTTTTCCCTGTCCTCACCTCCTTACTCCCCTCTTTTCTACACCTCCTTATTCCCTTCTCTTCCTTGTCCTCCCTCCTCCCTCCCTTCAGCTTTGTTCTCAGTCCTGGGACTGAAGACCAGCCGGAGGTCTGACCTGCTGATGAGTGAGCTGCTCCAGCCCTTCCCTCACCCTGCAGGGGCTTTCTGACCAGTTTGCCACCGTGTGTCTCAGGGGCACCTTGCTTATTCCCACTGGTCAAAAGGAAATGCCACCACTTGCTTTCCATAGCTTGCCTCATGCACACTCCTTGTTTTCTGCTTTTAATTTGTTGAAGTACCTGTTGATACACGACTGGTGTTACTGCACAACCCCCAATCACATCCCACTGCCTTCATGAGTCCTGTTCCACCCTGCTACCACCCAAAACTGCTCCCTCGCTTATTCAATTCTCCACTTATCTCAGCAATTTTGTGACTTTCCAAGTCATTTGGCATAGATGGAGTTGTGTTGGAGGCTGAGTGAAGGACTTATTGTGCCACACTAGCCAACGGGGGGTAAAATCTGCCTGGTATTGTGCAGCAGTTAATGTGAGAGAGCTGTGGGAAGTAATTTCTGGATCACAAGGCACAGCTGTGTGTGTTTGGCACAGAGGTGAAAGTGCCTGCATGGCTGTAAATAAACTGTGTGAGGTTCACTTCACCAACGTCAGACATCACAGTGCAGATGACTCTGGACCAGGCATGTAGTTGTTAAAGTATTTGCAGGAGCCCAGGCTGAGGGGGAATAGAGCTAAACACAAAGTAACTTGTGAATGTGGGAATTATCCCACTAGTGTGGTGGAAACCCACTGAAATCTCCCTTGGCATCATGCTTTGAGGTGCTTGTGTGTGATCTGCAGCCACACGGTGCCAGAGGGCCACGTTTCAGCCCAGCCACAATTAACATTTTCCAAAGAGAGACATTTTGCTTCCCTTTGTCCTCCCAACAGAGCTTGGCAGGTCTCTCCATCCTTGCTCCCTAAATAGCTGCGCTCATGAATGTGAAGTCCCAGCTGCAGCAACATCCCAGGGTG
Source organism: Callaeas wilsoni (assembly GCA_013398955.1). NCBI lineage: Eukaryota > Metazoa > Chordata > Aves > Passeriformes > Callaeidae > Callaeas > Callaeas wilsoni. Next base: position 13,854 of record VWPU01017866.1, on the reverse strand, counting down.
ATCAGGCATCTTGGAAGGCCCTAGACTGTGTTACCACACAGCAGTGAGATTTCAGGGTTGTAAGAGATAAAAATCTGTATTCAGTACATCAAACCTCAAAAAGAACATTAGGAATTCCTATGACTGGAATAAATATCCCATAAAAATCATGTGTGCAGTATGGTCTCACTATTTCCAATGAGAAAAACAGAACCAGGGATGACCCAAAAGAGAATAAATAAAAAGAGATCATTGCTTCCCAGCCAGGGAAGGAGATGCTGGCTGTGCCTGTAATGCCACAGGTAGCACAGTGGGAAAAAATGGGGATAACTAGTTTTTTTCTAATACAAGAGCCAGAAAAGGGCAGGTTAAAAGAATTAAATGGATATGTGCCCTTGCACACTGTATGCATAGCACTGGCGCTCTTGTCACAAATATTGTGGATGCTACAAGATTAGATTTGTTCAAACAGCAACTAAACGTTGGTGGAAGAGTCCAACAAAGGCCACTAAATGTAAGGACACTGTGGCTGCCCTGGGTTGTCTCTGAGCTGCCCATCCTGGACAGCCTGAGGAAGATTATCGCCACATGCTCGTGCTGATCTTCTTTCTTCAACTTTGTCCCCTGGCCACTGTCGGGGCCAAGGCAGGGCTTTGGCTTGACCAGTAGTGCTCAGCTTATACTCTAAAATGGCCTCATTTCCTGATGCTGTCTTCTCAACAGGGAACTGCCTCTCTCTGTGGCCTTTGCCACATCTCTGTGCTAACAAATGGACCACAGTAACAGGATTCCGTGATTCAGCTTTAAAACACTTTGTGCCCCTTTGGGATAAAAGGCCAGGTACTTGCAGGCAACAGGGTTTAAAGGATAATGACATTAGCAAGACGCTTCTAAGAGAGGTGATCAACCATGTATTTTCCTGACAGGCACAGCTCTACTGACAGCTCTGCCCTAGCAGTGCCCAACATGCCCAAGCCTCAATCATGTCAGGCTCTTTTTTACCTGTTTAAAAGGGACAAAACGGTTTCTATGGGATGAAGATCCCGTGCAATCTCTGGCTGATGAGCACTGTAATCCACCCTGGTATCACATCACACAGCACTGCATCTTCCCATCCACCTTTCTTGGGGATATCTTCTTATCTGGGGTGTTTGCTGTGGGGCGGTTCCTGGGCTCTGTTTTCAGTTCTCCCTCTCTGCTCCTCTCTTGCTGTGGCAAGGCTTGCTCCAGAATCATTTCCTGTAGGGTTTACGATGCGAGGCTTTGCCAGATGGATCGTTTTGCTTGCTACCAAGTGGCATATTTGATGGTTGCAGGGGTGACAGCTCCCTGCAGCCTGTACTTGTTCTTCATCCATGTGCCTTTCAATTTGCACCAGCGCTTTGGTTGATGAAGTTTCAGTGCTCCCTGATCTGGTGGTACACTTGCAGAGACCCACACTTATCAGAGACCCACAGCTCTCCTCTCCTGAGTAGCAATGTGCTACTATCTTGTAAAGGTATAAATTATAAAGTCTTGTCTGTATAATGAGTCTGCATTCCCCAGATAAATTACACAGACTCATAATGGCTTTGGCTTTCAGTTACCATTAATCTTAACTGGAAGGGAGTGCTGAATCTCCTGCAAGAAGTTTGGGAGTTTTCAGATTTTTGCAAGAGTTTCATTGGAGGCTTGGTCAAGCCATCCCCTGCTGCAGCTCTCCAGTGTGTGCACACTGCTGTCCACATTTGGCTCCCAGCTGGCTGGCAGGACGTGCCCTCAGGGAGCAGCTGCTGTCCCAGGGCTGCGAGCATTTCGGGTCTCTGCTGGAGTGTTTTCCACATCTCGTTAGCAGAGCACTTTGGGACAACTTGCTGTGCCCTGGATAACTGTGAAAAGACAGAGCCAGAGGCAATGGTTATCCAAGGCAAAGCGTGGAAATAGCTCTGCTCCGTGCACAACCCGGCCTGTCAGTCAGTGGGAGACATCCGCTTCCTTACGGGAATGGAACACAATGGAAGGGACAACGCATGGGTTCAACCCAACGGAGCAGTGAGCTGGGCCCTGCCCTGAGCCATGCACAGGTAACAGCATGGGCTGCTCCAGCTGGGCACGGCCCGGTGGGAAACTCCTCCTTCGGAGAGGCACGGACCCCACGCAGGCAGAGTCCCAAAAGCATCAGAGCCAGAACAAACTTGTCTGGTTGCCCGTGTGCCAAGCATCACCCACATGTGAGAGGCTTCACAGGGTGCTGGGAGCCCTCCTTCGCCTGGGAGAGCTGAGATGTTCCCAGCAGGCTGGAGATGGAGTGTGGGAATGCAGCCCTTGGCTCTGGCGCGTGGGCTGCAGCCGGAGGCAGCCTCGGAGCCTCTGCGGAGGTGGGATGAGCACGGGGGCTGCCCGAGGAGTGGGGAACAGCCCTGGCTCTCTCCAGGACAGGCCATGGCTTGCCCTGCTGCTCCTCCCGTGGCTCTGCCTGGCTCTGGTTCAAGCTTTCTTCCTCGAATCCTGTGTCAGTGAGGAGTTCAGTCCCAGTGCTGGTGTCACTAACCTCTCCACGTGGCTCATTCGTGCTTTGGAAAGCAGGATGGAAGAGAGTATCTCCTCAGAAGCCTTGACCACAGCATAAAAGGTGCTGCAAAGTAGGTAGGAGGCACACTGCCGGAGGTGTAGCTGCGATAGGGTCTGAGCAATGTGGGTAGTCCAGGAAAGGCAACTATTTTTAATGAGGTTAAGTATTCAGTTGTAAAAAATCCATGCTTTTTAGTGCCCAGCACTTCTTTGACTTATGTGAAGATGGGTCTGTGTTCCCCAAAGCTGCTCACCTTCTGTAACCTGTATCAGTGCTCTAACAACTGATTTTTCCCTTCCTAGAAGCCTTTGTTTTATCTTTGGAGACTCTACTTTGAGCTGTAAGTTTATCAGAGTCTCTCAGAGACAGGAATTACAGTGAAATTCTGCAGAACCACCTTCAGGCTTTCTTGTAGCTTACAGGACTGTAAAGCTTTTCTCTAGAAAGAAGCTGAGATTTGGAAAAGGACCTGTATCCCAGGAAACTTGAGTCATGCTGGCTGCCTCCCTCATAGCACGAGCTGGGGCTGGCTGACTTCTCCTGCTGCACTTCTGCTGGGGCTGTTGGGGCAGCCCTGTTGTGGCAGGACAGAGAAACGCTCAGGAAAGGGGAGGGACAGGCGGAGCTGTTCTTGCTTGTGCCAGACCTGCTCCTGGCTCTGCAAACTCATCCCCTGACAGAGGTGTGGAGCAACGCAAAGCCCCCTGCAGCACCTCTGGGTCTGGGTCCAGTGTCCTGATGTACTCAGGCCTCAGCAGCACGTCGCTGTGGCTCTGTGACTCTGCAGCTCCTCTTCTCCCTGACCTCCTGCTTGCCTGATGGCACAGCCTTCCGAGCAAGAGGGGAGGGCAGGGACGGTGGGAAATGGGCACTTACCTACGGCTTGCCAAAAAAAGGATTTTGTACTACATGCTGGCTGCTTAGAGGAAGATGAATCTTCAACTCCTCACTCACTTGGCCGCTTTTGCTGGGAAAGGAAGGGTCAAGTAGCAGCCCTGGGACCTGAAGGTGGGTCTAAAGGCACAGGCTGAGGTTTGTAGCTCTGGGGCTTTTACTTTGGCAAATGAACTTGTAGAAAATCATCTAAGGAAGCAGAATTGCCCAACAAAGGAAATAACAATATATCCCTTTTGTGTGTGTTTTTGTTTTCCCCTGCAGTAACCACAACCCTCTCCTCCTGGTCCGGGCATGCCAGAAAATGCAACGAAACAGCCAAGTCCTATTGTGTCAATGGAGGGGTGTGCTACTACATCGAGGGGATTAATCAGCTGTCGTGCAAGTAAGTGAGTGGAGTTCTTGTGTCAATATGGAAATTTCTTGGCTGAGGGAGAGGAGATCTTTGTGCAACTGCCAGAGTAGGGGGAGCTCTGAAATTATCCTGGCAATCGCAGTTTGAGCTGTGCAGGTTCAGAAAGGGGCACTAGAGAGGCAGAGGTGGGGGACAAGGATTCCTATTTTCCTTTTTTGTGTGCGTGTCACTGTTCACTTCTCCTGGCTTTTCTCCCTCTAAGAATATGTTTGTCCTGGCTGTTTCTTTTCCCTTTGTCCCCTTTCTCCTCTGCAGCTTCAGGGAAATTTGGGTCCCTTTTACTCTCCCTGAGCTGACCCGTGCTGCTCTCCAGTCAGGGGGACTTTCCTAGGGCACAGCCTCCTCCCTCCCCCGTGACTGGAGGGGTCCCTTGCTGAGACCTTCCCCTGGCCTCTCCTGTGTCTCACGGGCTCAGGATTAACCCTCAGCTTTGTGGCCACTGTGGGATGTTTGTTTCCCCCTCCAAACCTGCAAGAAAAAACAGAGACACGTACTAAGTTATCCTTAAAACGAGCCGCTTCGAAGGGTTGGAAGTGAGGCTGCACAGCCTGAGGGATGTGGAATGGGATGTGAGACTTTTTCACCCCTGGTTCGCAGCCAGAAAGCCCAACAGCATCTCACACCTCACCCCCCAAGCCTAACAGTGCCTGTGGATAAGCTGTGCAGTCTGATTGCCAGTGCTGGAGATGCAGGGACCCAGAGCACACGTGTACCTGCCCCTGGCTCCTGCATTGTGAGCAGGAGGTGGTGCCCTGGCCATGATGGAATCCTCTTCTGAGCTCACCTGGTGACCCAGGCATCACTGCCCAGCTTGGAGAAGCCCAGAGCTGGTAAAATTTTCTCCCTTTGGAAGCCAGAGACCTCTCAGTGGAGACACACAGCCAAAGGTATTTACATCTGTGGATGTCAGCCCGGCAGCACTGCAGGACGTGATGCTCATCAGGTACCTCAGCTCCTCAGGCTTTGGAGGATGCACCTGAACAGAACCCTCACCCCTCGTGGAAAGCCTGTGGGCTGGATCACACTGAGCACAACTCCTCCCTTCTCCCAGTACTCCTTTGTTTTGGCAGGGAGCAGCAGCAAAGGCCATGTGGAAACATATCCTGCTGAGCTCTTGTGCTTTCCAGTGCAGGGTCAGCTGTGGTGGAAGGAGCATCTCCCACTTCTCCCAGATTGCCCCTTAGACACAGAAAAAGCTGGGTAGGACAGAAACCAGAAGCTGTGGCTTCCACGTTTCCCATGTGTGTGGAGTGGGAGCAGCCCTTTCCCACCCCTGCCCTGTGCTTTAGTGTAGTTGTCTCTGCCGTTGGCTTCTTGGTGGCACCGTGGGCTCATCTTGTCAGTGTTCCCTGCAGGAAACACGGGGGAAGCCCCATATGACTGATCAAAGCCCCAGCCACTATTCTGGTGTAGCTGTAGCCCAGGAAGCCCCAGCAGTTCCAGTCTTTCCATTCTGGGAAGGGCTGAACCCTTGAAGTCTGGAGGAGTGTGTGAATCAACATCTCTGTCTGTAAGCAATGTGGTCATGGCAGAACCGTAGATTTCAAGGCTATTTCTTTTGGGAAGAACTTAAATCCAGATCAAGATCCAAATCGGATCAATTTCTAATTACAGCAAGAGTTACCCAAACTCCTAGCATGCATAAAGATCACTTTTTCCTAATGAAGGATACTGTTGTCAAATATCTTCAGCAGATAGATTGTTTTAACCAAAGTAATTCCAGCCTCATGAAGAAACAGCCTACCTTCCAACCGAGCTGCTCTGACAGCTGATGAACAGAGGGAATGCCTAGTGATAGATTCCATTAAGATTTTATGTGCCACACAAAACAGACCTAATTATTTCATATCATCTGAAAGCCTGAATTCCTCACTTGCAGATGGTAAAATGATACCCTTTTCTAATGAGTTCCAAGGTGCCAATTGCTAAAATCAGACGGGAATTGAGTGTGTGGAAGGGCAGGAAAGTGTTACCCAGAAGGAGGTGCTGGGAAGGTCTGCACTGTCACTGCTCATCTGCCAGGAAAGGTGGCTCCACGTTCACAGAAACCTGGGGGGACTCGAGTACCTTCCACACAGCACAGTCACTTCTGATCTCACTGCTTGAGGAGATCTTTGGATGTTCATTCTCCTTGGGTGTTTTTATCATTAAATCACAGACTGAAGATAAGAAAACCTGGCTTTTGAAGTGGTGTTGTTTTAGAGTTTCTGGATTCTGGAGGATAATAATTATTGGTGAATGCAGAAGCATTTGAACTGAACAGTGTTTGCCATAAAATGGCTCTTCCAATGACAAGGGTGGTTCTTGGGGAAGATGCTGATGAGTAAACAGACTTCACCTTTGCCTGTGAACAAAGAGCTGACGCTCCACAGCTTCCTCATTGCACCAAGATAGGAGATCTGCTGCTGTGGTTTGTGAAAGATGCAGGAGGAGGAAGGAGGAGAAAGGAGAGGAGGCAAAGATACAGGCTTTGACCTTCATTTCTGATCTCTGCAACCCTCCAGCCTCACTGTGCCTCTGAGCCAGGAGCATGGAAGAGATCAGTAGGTTCTGCTCACAACCTCTTCAAATGCTTTGGAGACCAACAAGAGCCACGTGAGCAGCTCCAGCCAGGAACAACACGTGTCCATGTGCTGTTTCCATGTCACTCTTCCAATCAGAGTCAGCAGGGCCTTGGGGGGACCTTCTGACCCCCTGTGCCAGCTTGCAGCCCTCCTTCACTGAATGCTCCAGGGCATTCTACCTCCTCAGCACCCATGTGATGTTACCAGCCTTTCCAATACCAGCTACCAGAATTTTAGAGTGTTCTTGCTCACTGCCTGCCACCATCCTGTGATCGGCTTCCTGGAGTGGGTTCCATTCTTGCAGCTGTCCAGAAGCACAGGAAATCCTTCCTGTAGATGTTCCCCCTGGCAGTCTGGACCAAAAACAGCAGATGAGTTCTCAAATAATTTCTTCTCCTGATGTGGTTCATGCTCGATTTGCTGCAAATATCGCCTAAATTGGCAGCTGGCCTTTTATTATTATTTTATAACAGGCTTCCCAGAAACGTGTTCCTCTTGGTCTTTTAAATCCTGAGGAACAAAGTATTTGCTTGTAATCCCACTTCCTCCCTCCCTTTTTAATACACTTCAGCTAGACCTTGGACAAAGCATTTTCTTCACTGAGGAAGAGCCCAGAATGGACTTGGATCTGTTCCAGAAATTGTGTCTTTCTGGATTGTGTTCTTCCATAGTTTTGTCCTTAATTTGAAGTAAATTCTACACATGCTGGTGTCAAAGGAAACCTGAATATAAAGCAATCTGTGCTCTTATCCTGACTCTGCAAACAGACCACCAGGAAGTTAGATGGGAGAAGTGGGATCTGCCTCAAATATTCTGCAGACTTTCCACATAAACCTGGGAAGTGACTGGGCCACACAAAGACAGAACTGACTTGGCAGCCCTTGTAAATGAAAAAGCCCCAGGCTCTTGACAGGAAGAACTTCTCGACCCTTCTCCAGACCATTTTGCTCAGAGAGGCCTTTAGGAGCTGGACTGGCAGGACAGCAACAGGTTTGAGTAGAGCACATTGAGGTGCCACAAAGGGGATGCACACAAGCAAATCTCCAGGCCCTGAGCTGGGCTGGGACACACAACAGTGGTGCCTGGTTTGTTGTGTCCAAACACAGTGTTGGGATGACTGGCAGCCTCTGCTCTTGGATCTGCCTCCATCCTGGAGCCCATTGAGTCCTTGGCACAACTCAGAGCACTTGGAGGCTGCTCCAATCTTTTATTGCTGGGTGCCCCACAGGGCTGTGCTATCCAAAGAGCAGAAATGCTCTTTTTCCCAGTTAGGGCTTGGCACACATCAGGTACAGTTGGGCTCTTCCCAGCCAAACAAAGCAAGCGAGTCAGGTCTCATCACTGCAGAGCCTTCTCTGCCCACTAAAACGCTCCTCATGTCTCTTTTGTGTGGCCAGTGGAATCAAAGTGATCTGCCCTGGGCCAGGATCTTGTGTGGGATCAGAGCAACACCCCCACGTCATGTTGGACCACTGGTGCTCACAAGAATCAGGCTGGAGGATTTACAAATGTTGACAGACAGACTCTCTGGGTTTGGGGTGACAGCTCTGCCTTACGTGAGGGAGGGAGGTCAAAAGCCTGGAGAGCCTCAGGCAAAAAGTGAAAGTCAAGAAGACAATAAAAAACAAAACAAAGCAAAAGAAGGAAAGATAAGATAGTTTTAAAATTAATTGATGAATACAAGTCAGCAATTTTCAAAATCACATGTTCACCTCCTCCAAGTATATTGTTTCCTGCAGATTTTCCCAGGAAAGAGAAAGATCACTCTGAAGGGTTGGCCACACTGCCAGCTCCCCTGTGCTTTCCCAGAGCACCATCCAAAGGGGTGACCATCACCGGGATCCTGAACGGCCGTGGTCCTCCTGGCAGCACTGTTTGCTCAGCTGCCCTGCGGCGTCCGGAGCTGTCCCACCCCTCCCAGTGGCACTTGGTCAGCACGAGCTGCTCACTGCACAGCCACAAGGACGTCACTGTGCCACAGATGTACGAGCAGTTCTGTGGGGAGGTGTTGCAACGTCCTTGGAAATGAAGAGCTAGGGGTGAAAATCTCCACATCCTGTTCCAAATCCCCTGAACCAGCCAGGACTCGTTCCTCGGGTTTCGCGTGCTGTTTATCTTGGGTGACGAGATCAGGTACCTTTTCAGGTTCAAGTGGCCCGTCTGTGCATCCTGTGCAGTGCACTGTAACTGTATCAGACCCCTGAGGCCCATCAGAGTGTGGAAGCCGATCCTGCAACAGCAAAGGCTCCGTGAAGGCAGCGACGCAGATCCTGCGGCCGCAGCCGCGCCGTTGCCGTCACTGAGCCCAGCAGTGGATGTCCCTGAGGTTTGGACTCCACTCTGCAGCAAACATGCCTTGATTAGCTGCTCTGGAGAAGGCCTTTGCATTTATTCTGGTTGCTTTCTTTTCTTCCCATCAGTGATTTTGTGGAGTCCAGCCTTTTGCGGCTCTCCAGAGCCTGATCATCTGGGACTGGTCAGGGGACAATGACAGAACTGTCTTCTTTTTCAGCCCTTCCCACAAAAAAAGCACCGTGCTTGAAACATTTTTTTTCCATTTGCTTACTTCAGTGCATTGTGTCCTCCTGCTACGGCTTGCCTTTATCGCATTATTTCGAAGCACCTGCTCATTCACATTCTTCTCTAGCATGGATTGCTTTATGAGAGCTACCTAATTTGGCATATTTTAATTCAGATCTGGGGGTGCAAAGGAAATGTGCCAACCCTTGCAAGATTTAGAGCAACAGCTGGACAGAAAAAGTTTTGCTTCCAGCAGGAACACTATGATAATGTATAAATAGTAACAAATAATAATGAACAATAATTATTGTCCTGCCCTGATACAGGGCAAAATGTCAAAGTTCCCCAATTTTCAGAATTAAGTGCCCAGCAAACATCATAGAAATGAGTCATTCAAACTATTTTGGTTTGTACTTTTTGAGATGCTTTATTTGACTGATCATCTTACTGCATTTTTGTTACCATGTAAATACCTCACCGCAATTCATCCTGAACCCAAGAGCAGAATTTTGTGGATGTTTTCAAAATGGGGTTAAAAAAAAAAAAAAAAAAGGTCTTAAGGTCAAAACGAAAAGAATTGGACATTTTCCAGCAATAATAGAAAACAGAATCCGGACAGAAAAATCCCTGACCAGTTTTATCAATGGCATTTGCAAGTAATTTTCAGAGGTAGCAATTAGACACGGAGAGGTGGAGTTAAGCAAGGGCAGTTTTGGGAGTCTCCACTCGAACTAGAGAGGGGACAAGGTGCTGTCTGCAGGAGGTTGGTGCAGCCTTGTCCTTCCCCAGGGCTGTTCCTACAGACACACCCTTGTCCACTTCCCTTGGCCTTTGGGGAGAGACCCACTGGGTCTCTGTGAATGCACCTTAAAGTCCAAAGGTGGTATTTGCAGGAAAGTCCACCATCTTCATAGTCCCTGCAAGAGTTTTCCGAAGAAGGAGGGACTCGGTTTTGCTGGGACAGCCAGGCAGAACCTCGAGTCAAACATGCATGAAGAAGGATGCCATGATGAAAGATCAGCTCACAGCTCTCAACTTCAGTGAGCCTTAACTTTCAGGTCTATCACTCACTGCAGAAGGGCTGCCCTTACCACAGGCAGCAGATTTTAATGCAGAAGGGATGATCTCCACTGCTCCTCCTGTCCAGACTGGGAGACTCATGTGCCAAGCACGCTGGAAACTTCTTTCCCTGAAATCACATCTGGGGCCACAGTAATAAATAATAAATCATCTTCAGCAGCCTAGAAGTTAGAGACAGATTTTAAAAAAGGAAACAAAAGCACTGTGTGCTCTCAACGGTGTTCTGGTCACTGCTTCTGCCTGCAGCCTTGCTTATGACAAGCCAGAGCCCAGGTATGCCAGGGTGGCACATTGTGTCTTGACAGCTTGTACCCAAGCTTGGGAGGTGACAGAAGGTGCTCCTGCTCAGGGGGGCTTTTTTTCTTTCACTTCTCTCTGTGCTGATTCACTGAGTAACTAAAGATGAAAAGCCTGAGCTGTCCTAGACACAGAGAAGACAGTTGTCTACTGCCTTCTGTCTAGAGAGCTCTTCTCCCCACCCACGCTCGGCTGACTGCAGGGATCTGAAGATGGGCTATATGGTAGCTGTCATGGCATCAAAGCCTCTCTGACACCTTTTTGTTTTGCTTTTTCACTTCTTACCAATTCCTTTCTCTGGGCTTTTATTTCCTTCCGCCAGTTTTCCCAGAATTTTCGGTCTTTCCTTAATGGCATGCAGCCTTAGTCACACTGGAGTTCCAGCCTTGGCTGACCTCTTGCAGATGTGCACCTGAGATAGTTTTAGCTCCTTTCTGACAAAACACCTCTTTTTGGGGTGAGAGGGACAATTGCTTCATTCAGCAGCACCTTTGAGGCCCTTCAGTGTGTTCACAAAGCCCAAGAAATCTCAGATCCCAGACAGATGGGAAGCACGTTGCAAGCTAAACTGGATTCCCTAGAAGAACATGAAAATGGGGTTAAAACTCTGTCAATAAGTTCCTGACTCCGTCAGAGGTGATGAATGAACTTCAAAAAGGGTTGGGAAGACACCTTCTTTTTTGGACTCCTTGCTCAAACTGCAGTGCAGTCTCTGAAGGGTTTCTCCAGTCCTGCTTCCCTGGGGCTGTCTTTGAGAGTCTGTGCCACCCAGTGCCTCAGGTTTGTGCTTTTTGACTGACAATGGGGCATCTTCTTCACTTCCCAGCACCAGCTTCCTCTCCTTCATTGCAGGGAAGGTCAGCAGGCCCCATGTCTGATGGTCACCGCTTGGGCTGGCTTGGTATGGCTGGTACATCTCCCTTTCCTGTGCCCCAAGATGAATGTCCAAAAATGAGAAAAAAGCGCCAGTTTTTCAAAGATATTTGCCTGACCAGGGAGCTCAGTTTTCAGTTTCAGAAGTGACCTGGATACTGAGAAACTGAAGTGTATGACTGGAGAGCTCAGTGCAGCCTCATGCAGAGCCATGCCCTAAAGTTCTCCATGAGCAGTTTGGGGTGCACAAATAGCCCAACACACTCTCACTTAGAGGTGTGAGCACAGGTCCCAAAAACCCAGATGCTGGCCCACATTTCGTCATGGGCAGTGAGGGTGCAGCAGGTTTTTTTGCACAGCTCAGGCCTTTTTTTGCACAACTCCCCAAACTGCAGTGAAATCCAGCAAGAAGTCGAGTACCAAAGCCAGTGTATCAGTGTATGTCCATGATGAAGCACAACTACTAAAAATCAAGGTTTTCTGCATGGAGCCTGGACCTGGACCTGGACCTGGACCTGGACCTGGACCTGGACCTGGACCTGGATCTGGACCTGGACCTGGACCTGGACCTGGACTTGGACTTGCCCCACCCCACCCCACCAGATGCACTGGTTGGGAGCAGTCACCTGACACTGTGCTGTGGCTGCTCCAACCTCTTGCTGTCCTTTGCAGTGGACTGGCCAGGACCTGAGCCACTGACATCAGACTTGGCCTCTGATTCATCTGCGTTTTACTGAGGTGTCTTTCAGTCCTTTCCTTGTTGACCACTTGCAGATCACTGTGGGACAATTAGATCTTGTGGGTGGCATCTGAGAGCGAGGAAGGTGTGACATGTGCCAGGTGCAGAGCCTGCAGCTCCGCTCATAAAAAGTTGAAAAACAAGTGTTAAAATGCTATAAAGATAAAGCACTCTTAAATTCAGAGGAAAGAGAGGTCTGTTGAGAAGGGAGGGAGTGAGTTGTGGGACAGGGAGGTGAGAGCTGGGACTTCAAGACAACTAGGGATACTGTGCAGGACTGCCCAAGGAATACCCAGAAGAAAAGATCTGAAGTGACAGAGACAAGTGCCAGAGGGAGAAGTGTTTGGCCATGCCAGGCTGGGCTCCCATCGCTTCCCAGGCTCACCTGCAGCTGCAGTGGGCCATAATGCAGAGCGCACAGGTGCTGCTCACCCTTGGTGGTTCTGCAGCTCCTGCTGCGCCCCTGCCCATGTCCTCGTGCTCCCCAGACCTGGCTCAGCTGGGGAGTGCTCTGGGGAGCCACTCACGGGCTGGTGCCAATGCCTGGTGGCCCTCAACTGCAAGGCACCTTCCCTGCCACCTGAGCAGCATGTGAATGTGTAACTGGTGCCCACGAGCTGGCACATCCTGGCCCATCAGGTGACCTAGGCCAGGACAGCCTGAGAGACCCTCACATAGGACAGCACGTGAGACCCCTTCAGCTCAGCTTTCTTCTCTGTCCCTTCCTCTCTGTTAACACAGAGGCTCTGCACGTGCTTTCTCTCTAACCACCCTGTGAACACCCCGTGGGTACTTCTGGGGTCATAACGGGGAGACGCTTTCCACACCCAACGCTCGCTGTCGCCTGAGCAGCTGCTCACTGCTTTGTGGTGCCTCTTGCCAGTCTACAGAGCAGCTCCGCAGAGTCTCTGAAAGTAGCATCCAGCCCATCTCAGTCTTCCTGCCAGCTGGTGCTCCTAGCAGGTGAGAAGGAAGGAGGCAGGCAGAGCAGGACAGAACAGGAGGGGTTTGGCTGCCTGCTTGAAGCCCCAGGCCTAAACCAGAGCTGGAACACTGATATTGCAGGTGCCTGGTTAAAGCAAAGCAAAGAGTAAACACGCGTGTAAAGCCTTTATTTTTTCCATTCATCACAATGCACTTTTTATTTCTGACCTTAGCCTCAAGAACTGTGCCAGACATGTTCTGTGATTTCTCCCCTTTTCCCCTCCAGATGTCCAAATGGATTCTTCGGACAGAGATGTTTGGAGAAACTGCCTTTGCGATTGTACATGCCAGATCCTAAGCAAAGTATGTTTGAAGACAAAAAATGCACCACACTACTTAAAACCTCCCGGGCACAGCGGTGGATGTAGAGTGGTCTAGTCAGGGATGATGTCAGCTTTGGGTAGGGCTTAGGGCTGCAGGTAAGGGTGAAGGCTGAAAGCAGACAGATAGGAGCCGTGGAAGGGATCAGAAGGGGCCTCACTTCAGCCTGTTTGGGTGTCATTTTGCTATCTTGTTTCTCTCTTTCTGGTTTTCTTTCTTCCGGTAGGTGTCCGATCGAATTCACAGGAGACCGGTGTCAGCATTTCGCAATGGTCAGCTTCTCCAGTATGTCTCTTTCTACTTCTCTCTCTCCTTGTTGTTGTAGCTCTGTGTCATGTCCTTAAAGCAGGTTCTTCTGTTCTCCAAGAGCCCTCTTCCTGTCTTGTGCACTCGCAGCTCTGCTTGGTCCTAAGAGGAGCTGTGATCGTGTCCAAGAGGAGAACCGGGGCTCTTTATCTCCCCGTTTGTTAGAATGGGCTCTGCTTTCATTTCTGATTGAACTGAATGCTGCTTGCTCTTTCCAGCCAAAATGCAAACGAGGCCCGAGGTTATGTGGTGGGTGTGCTGTGTGAGGTGAGCCTGTGCTGTGCGTGGAGCTGGGCCTGCCAGCATTGCTGTCCCGACACGGACTGTGCTG
>VWPU01017865.1:0-71481 GCA_013398955.1 Callaeas wilsoni | reverse complement strand
CCGGCGGCGGCGGGGCGGGGGGACAGGCTGCGAGAGGCCACGGGAGGGCGGCGCATGCGCGATGCCGCCCCACCGGCTCGCGGGGACGCGCACCCCCTCGCGGCCCGCGGCGCGAGCAGCGCCGGAGCTAAACTGACCAATAGGACGCCGAGGTGGGCGGGGCCTGCTGTGGAGGCAGCCAATCACGGGAGGGACGCGCTCCACGCGCCGGGGCCGTGGCGGCCACGTACGGCAGCGGCGGGAGCCGAGGGCACCTTCCAGCCCCGCTCTCCGCGGGCGGGGCCGCCGCGGCCTCCGCGGCTCCGCTCCCGCCCCGCCCCAGGGGGCTCCCGGCCGGCCCCGGGCTGCGGCCTCGGGCCCTGCCCGCGGCAGCGCGGGGCTGCGCCGAGTCCTCCGAACCGAAAACAGAATCACGGAATCACTTAGGTTGGAAAAGACCGCTAAGATCATCAAGTCCAAGCTATGCCCGAACGCCACCATGCCAACCAGACCATGGCACTGAGTGCCAAGTCCAGCCTTTCCTTAAACACCTCCAGGGACGGTGACTCCACCGTCTCCCTGGGCAGCCCATTCTAATATCTAATCACGCTTTCTGTGTCAAGTGTGTTCCTGGTGTCCGTCCTGAACCTCATCTGGCACACGTCTAGAGGCCATTTGCTCTTGTCCTGTCGCTGCTTGCCTGGGAGAAGAGGCCGACCCCCACGTGGCTGCACCCTCCTGTCAGGTAGTTGTAGCGAGCAGTAAGATCACCTCTGAGCCTCCTTCGCTCAAATAACCGACGTGCAAACATTTACTTAGTGATTTGTTTTTCTTCTGCTGCTGATTCATTGTTCAGGATAAAGAGGTCCTGCGGTGGCAGTATCAGTGCAACTGTTTAGCAAAGAGGAGAAAAAAAAACAAACCAAAAACCAACCAACCAAAAAACCCCAAACAAACCCCCAATCACACAAAAACAAACAAACAACCTCCAACGAAACCCACAAAAAACCCCAACAACAACAACGACAAACCCAGAAGACTACCTATAGGAAAATAAACCAAACCAAACAAGCAAAAAACCCCAAAAAACGAACGAACAAACAAAAAACCAAAAAAAACCAACTCAAACCAAAAAGACTACCTAAAGGCCATAGGGAGCTCAAAATAAAAATTTTGGTGAAGTTGTTAAGGGAAAATCTCAACTTTGAACAGAGGTTTCAAAGGTATTTTTCTAGCTTTCATGCTCACATACAAACTTGCAAAAAAACCAGAACTATGGAGTATCCGAAAATATACACGCAAAATGTCTTTTGGAAAGATGCCTTGTTTGTAGTGTCTGACATGTGCCTCTTCAGCCATTTTAGCTGGTAATAAGTGTAAACCTGGTTGATTTCTGGGAGATCACTTTGCTTTCTTTAGCCAAGTTTCTATTCAGAGTCACCATGGCAGACAAAAGTGTTTGTGAATTAACATGTTCACTGTAAAGAAAATGGGATTTTGACTATTGAGAGTTTTTCTGTTTGTGTATTTTTTGTTTCACAGGTCTGATGAGAATATTATGGAATGCTTGTCAGACATCAATCTTCATTGAAATGGAGCTGGCATTTGTTCTTTCTCTAGCAGAAGTGGGAGAGGGTTGCTAGCAAATAGTGGTACTTCATTTATTTTTCCCATTTTGTGAGCTACCATCAGCATTGCCTTCCAGCTCACTAATGGCTTTAGAGATCCACATGATTTTTATGCAAGTGCTAAAATAAACCTGAAGAGCACTGCCTTAAAAATACACAGTATTTAAAAAAAAAAAAAAAGCGAAAGCTGTACCATATGAACATAGTGTGTAACTCAATCTGCTCCCCACTTCGATTTTCAATCATTTTACATTTTGATGTCTAGGTACCATGTGCTCAACTTTCTTAGAATGCTGATGGTGTCTGACAACCATAATCAGATTTTTTTTTTTTAATTACATAAAACTTTGACTGATCTTACCACAGTGGAGAGAATTATTCTGCCAGGATGGTTGTTCACTTGTTTCATCCCTAATTCACTGCCTATTTGAGTTTAGTTTTCCTTCTGTTTGTCATTGCTAGTGCATCTCCATGGGAGAAGCTTGTATTTCATACAAGGCAGCATATTGACATCAACAGAAGTCTCATAGATCCTATTCCTAGTATACTTTGAGACATTAAACTACAACGAATTCTCAAAATGTTTCACATCCCATTCAACAAAAAAGCTGTGTGTTATAATTTGGAAACATTTATTACTAATCCTGAGAATTTCTTCCCTGTTCCGTTGCCTTGGTCTCAAAGTTATACCACAAACAACTCCTCTAATTAGCAGGTACGTAGTGTTCAGGTATGTATAAATTATGTGCACTGCTAAGTAGCAGGGCAGGTTCTGCAGGAAAACCCAGAATTTGAGGAAGGTGTGCCACTCAACTTTTAACAGACTTGAAAATGATACAGTGAAAAGAAAAAACCCAATTTTGATGACAGTCTTCAAAACGTAGCTATCTTGTTAATTGTATTATTACAACTGCAGTGTTAGGACATGAGCTTAAGGATAAAGTTGTGCATCTTACTGAGACTCTGCAGATCCTGAGCATACTGAGAGTTTTGGAAATTTAAACTTAATCCTGTGCTTCTCAGGTTTCTTATGTTTAGTGTGCTAGGTTAACGGTTGCACTAACACTCCTAAGTCCTCCACTAAAACACGTCTTTAAGCACCACATCTACATCTGTTCAAATACCTCCAGGGATGGTGACTCAACCACTTCTATGGGCGGCCCGTTCTAGGTGAGGAAAAACTTTTTATCAGGACCTGTAGCAATAGGGCAACTAAAAGAGGGCAGATTCAGACTAGGTATAAGGAAAAGTTTGTTTTACAGTGAGAGTGGGGAAACACTGTAACAGGTTTCCCAGAGAGGTGGTAAATGCCCCATCCCTGGAAACATTGAAGACTAGATTGGATGGGACTCTGAGCAACCTGATCTAGTTCAAGATGGCCCTGCTTATTGCAGGGAGATTGGACTAAGTGACCTTTGAAGATCCCTTCCAACCCGAAGTGTTCTGTGATTGATTCTATGAACATCTGAATGTCTCCAGTTCGCTAGATTTGCATGGGCATGTGATGCTCCACACAGATTCTGCTCTGAATACTCCCAATATAGATATGCTTCTAGGTCTGCATCTGAGACCTGGCAAAGCTATTCCAGTCTTGACAGCCATGAGTGATTCCTCCTTGCTCACGTGTCAGGCCTGACAGGATGCGGAGCCAGCCAGCAATTATCTTTGATTTCACATGCAGCCTAATGCAAAGGGGATGAGAAGGCTGAAGACACCTGCTGCATCTTCTGCCTGATGTTACACCCAGAAGTTCCATGCTGGGCTTCAAATCTCTTTTCTGTCTGAGCATGCATCTTTCTGCAAACTAAATGCCCTAGCTCCTGCAGGGTCCTCTCTGAGTCAGGCAGTTCTGTTTTCATGGAAACATCCCAAAGTGAACCTGAAAAAACATGACCTAATATGATTCTAGTACAGGCATTGACATGAATGTAGATGTACTGGGCTGTTTGTTCTTTCTCTAATTAATGTTAAATTATTCTGTTCAAAGTATCAATTGGAGTTGCGCAGGAACTCTTTACATTTCAGTTGCAGCAATTACCTTAGTCACTATGTTTCAGATTTCACCCACTCCTTCTTTCAACCCTGCCTCAGTTACAACATGTGGAGAGGAGGAATCATCCTACCAGTTAGACCATGAGAGGATGTGTTCGATCAAATTGTATTAGGCAAGGCAGGCACTTCAGTGTTCTGAGTGAGGTCATTAATTACCAAGGTGCTCAGTAGAAACTCTTCCTTATTCCCCCTTTATGAGAGAGGACTGGCTTCAGGGAATAATGGGGATAGGTGATCCTTGAATGAAGTGGATGTCAAGATGTGACTGAATTCCTGCCATTGCCTTCTGTCTCCCTTCCTTTCCCATTGGCTCTTGTTATTCCTGTGTAAGCATAAAACAACACAAATCCTCCAGAAAAAGCAGTTTCCCACTCCTTCCCAGCCTAATCTTTGGCTGTCCACTCTCATTCTTCTGCTTCTCCAATCACTTGTGCTGGTGTGACTTCATGATGGAACCGATAAAGGAATAAATCTGGCTGAAAACTATTCCACATAAAGGAGCCGGTACCTGAGACAGGCTCCTCTACCATCTCTACCAGCTTGTGCTGGTGCAGAGTGGAGATGATCCAGCACAGTACTCCTCAGTTAAACATGACTAACCGTCACCTTAATCGTGGTTAATCATTAACCACGGGACTAAGGTACTACATCAGGGAACTTGGCCACTGCATGTGGCCCACAACACACCCTGTCAGGGAAACTGCATTTACAGGATTTGTTGGGGTTTTTTTTTTTAACAAGTCCTGTCCTGAGACTTCTGCAAAGTGCCTGGATAGCTACGAGCCTGCGTAAATATTTTAGTATGTATCTACTTAATAAATATTTTCAGAGAATGCCCCATCCCAGTTCTCTTTCTTTGTTTACTACCGAACAGTTCAGCATGGACAAGGGTATCAAATCTGCAGAGTGAACCATTCAATGCTCTTTCTTCACAGAGAGGAAGACATTTACTCATCCTTTAGTTTCGATAACTAACCTTCTTTAATAGACAATGTATCTTCATCTTTGTCTTCAGGAAGTTATTTACTTGGTTGGGTCTTTGCCATCTCTTTCCCTTGATAAATATAAAATAAAAAGATCATTGCATGCATATAAAATTATGAGATCATTAGTGAACAACAGCTGGCATTACTCTCCAACATAATCGTATTTCAAATATGTCTGTCAGAGTTACCAGAATGAATTCTTATTGTTCTCTGTCACAGACTCTTGAGGCCTAGTTAATGTCTTTAGGGTGTGTTTACAAACTTGTTTAAAATTGTCTGAAATTATATCCATATGGAGATGATATAATAAGAGGATATAATAATAAGGATAAGTTTTTATATTGCTTTAAACACTTTCTCAGTAATGCTGCTCAAAGAAATTATTAGTCCTGAAAATTCAAGAAGGTAGGGTTCATTTAGCACTGGCCTCAGCAAAAAGCTGCAGCTGCAGTTCAGTACCAGTTGAGCCTTGAACATTTAGTGGTCTTCTGTGGCAAAGTTGTTGGCAGGGTTGCATTTTAAAATCATGTTTCTGTGAGAACAGAGTCACTCCTTTAACTATGCTGCAGAAATGAGCAAAGAAATTACTTATTATAAATGCATACTTGTTATTTCTAGAGCTGAGCATGCATATTCATTTTTCATGTTTCTCTGAAGCTTAAAACAGAGTACAGTCTTTTTCCTAGACTTGGCCTTGTATAACTTGCAGAGATTTGTGATAGAAATACAAAGATTAGTAGAATGAATTACGGATGGAATTGTACGTATATAAAAGCACCAAAAGAAGCAATATCAAGCAAAGGTTAAAGAACGTCATATGCTGACAACCAAGGACACGGTTAATGTCAGTCAAAAGGGTGAACAACAAGGAATCCACTGTTTACAGCAAGACCAGAGGGGCTGGGTTCTCATGGGGCCACAGCATGACAACGCTGAAATAGAACACTTGAACTCTACTAACAGGAGGATCACAGCAAGGTTGCAGCCACAAAGATGCCCAGATGAGGATACACAGTCTATGGGTATCAATCTTCAAAAAGTATATAAAGGAATCTTTAAACAAGATTCCGAAGCATAAGTTTGTGCCATAGAGAGTAACTCACAAAGTGAATTAAAACTGTCTAAACCGCATTGTCAGCAAGAGGAATCCAAGAGGTTTAAATAGAAGTTGATAGCTAATGTGCCTTGTCCCCATGTCATGTATAAGTGAAATTGGCCAGACCACTGGGACACACACATCTTGGTGCAAGTGAACATGAGAATGCAGAACAATCTATGAGATAATGAATATAAATTATCAAAATTGGTTTTGTTTAACATATGTAGCATCTTCTTACTCCATCTGGTTTCACACTGATTTTTGTTGTTTATTTTTCAGTGTCAGGAATACTGTACTAATAGGGTGATTGCTAAAGCAGTTGGTATGTCAAGTGCTATTCTGTTACGTGAAAGTCACTTTGGAGTTTTTAGGCTTTTAATTAGTTGGATTTTGTAAGACACCACAACTGTGTTTCTTTTTAAATTTTTGAAATACAAATACACTTATGCAGACAACATTATGTCATTGTTTAACCGCAGCTGACAGCTAAGCCATATGCAGGCTCTCGTTCACTCCTCGCTGCTGTGGTAGGGGAAAGAATCAGAAAGGTAAAATTGAGAAAACTTTTGTGTTGAGAAAAAGACAGTTTAATAGGTAAAGCAAAAGCCGTGCACACAAGCCAAGCAGAACAAGGCATTCATTCACCACTTCCCATGGGCAGGCAGGTGCTCAACCATCTCCAGGAAAGCCAGGCATCACACACAACAAGGACTTGGGAAAACAAACACCATCACTCCAAATGTCCCCCCGTTCCTCCTTCTTCCCAGGCTTTATATGCTGAGCATGACACCAGACAGTATGGGATATCCTTGTGGTCAGTTGGGATCAGTGGTTCTGGCTGTGTCCCCTCCCAGCTTCTTGTGCACCCCCAGCCTGCTCACTGGTGGGGTAGGCTGAGAGGCAGAAAAGGCCTTATAGGCGCGCAGAAGTTCCCAAGGTGGAGGGAACCCACAAGAATCATCAAGTCCAGCTTCTGACCCTGCACACTACAACCTCCCCAAAAAAAAGGCTTGACTCTGTGTAACCACTGCTCAGCAGCAACTAGTATAACGTTGTGTTATTAACACTGTGTTCAGCACAAATCTAAAATACAGCCCTATAGCAGCTACTAGAAAGAAAATTAACTCTATTCCAGCCAAATCCAACACACTTTTACAAATTTAATCCTTACGAGCTCTTTCTGAAGATTTCCTACATCTGTTTAAACTCTGAAGCCGCACCTTAGAAAGGCTGAAAAATGCATCATGGATCTGCATACATATATGAAATATGTACATATTCCCTATCATGGAACTCAGGAGCTTTTGTCCTAGAAATGCTTTATGCATTTGGAAGTAAATATAGGAGACATTTGAAGTTATGTTTTCTCAGTCAGAAACTACACAATATGGCAACTAGGAATATTTCCAGATTTTCCTGTAAGCACTTTTACAATATTTTTTGGCAATGTTTTTTGCTTTATTTTTAGTTGGTGAGCCTGCACTAAAATGGAGACATCATCTGAGATCTAAAGTTCTAGTTCTTGTCTCCAAGGCATAAATTTGAATATCAAATATCTTTCTTTGGCTTATTCAAATAGGAAATGGGCAGCAGCTGTTGGGTTTTGGTAGTCAGGATTAAGGAATGTACTTTAAGGACCAACACACTCTGAAATAAAAGAAAAATAAATCTGCATCGAGGTAAGAAAAGTTACAGTGAATTCCCTATAATGTAAGAGGTGCCTTTTGTGAGAAATCTCTCCAAGTGGCAGCAGCTGTTTCCTTGACTATAGTGGTGTCCCTATGCCCCTCTTAAATCTTTCTTTGTTGTTGTACACCATGCAGTAGTACAAGTACTTAGTGACAGTTTACCTCTCTTTTAAAGCAGAGGCAGCTAGTAACCTTATACAAACTAGCTACAACATGTAGCAACACTTTACATTGGCAAGTAATTTCCCTAACTTTTTTTTAATGACTACTTAAACATGTTACTAGTTCTCAGTGGGGATATTGCTGCCTCTATTCAGAGTCGTAGGGAGTCAAGTTTGTGACTTGAAATTACATGTTGACAGTGGTGAGGTGACGGCTATCTAGTGTGTGTTTTTAATTTGTATCTGATTTAAAAATAGGAATAACTCTAAAGCTAACATTATCAGACTGCAATCTCTTCAACAATATAGTCATCTGGAGATTTAATGGCTGGTATGTATTTCTGTTTTGCAAAACATAAAAACAACACCCCCTCAGTCATTGTTTTAGAGTAATGTCATGAATTAGATATTCGTTGAAGTTCTCCTCTTGAGGGCAGCAAACATTCAGAACTAAAAGTCCTTCATGTTTCTTAATGATGTGATAAAGAATATTCTGAATTCGAAATAGACCAGAGTTACCTTGTCCCTTGGCTCTCATGGTTTACAGAAATATTCACTTGCAGCCCTACAATTCTTGTACTAAAGGACAAAGCCTGAAAGTTTAAGTAAAAAACATGGCTTATGAAATCAAGGCTTCACCTTATAAACCAGCTGAGAAAAGAGTAACCAAGTAGAAACATATAGAATCATAGAATTATAGAACCATGAAGGCTGGAAGAGACTCTTAAGATCCTCAAGTCCAACTGTCAACTCATGCCTACCATCCATAAGTTCCAGCTTAAGTTCTCTGTTAAACTAGATCAGCCTTTTCTTCCAATGACTTATCTTCCTACACATGGGAATGGCCTGCTCCCGAATATTAAGCAATTCCTTTTTAAAGTATATCCAGCCTTCCTGAACTCCTTTGCCCTTCAGGACTGACTCCCAAAGGGGTCTGTCAATCAGTGCCCTAACAAGGCCACAGTCTGCCTGCTGGAGGTCCAAAGTGGAAGTTCTGCTGGCTCTTCTCCTTATTTCACTCCTTGTAGAAAACACTAACATTTCATGGGCATTATGCCCAAGATGCCCACTGACCACCACATCACCCACTAGTCCTTCTTTGTTCACAAACGAAGGCCTAGCAGGGTACCTCCTCTGGTAGGCTTGTTCACCAGTTGTGTTAGGAAGTTGTTGCCCACACACCCCAGGAACCTCTTAGACTACTTCCTCTCTGCTGTGTTGTATTTCCAGTAGACACCTGGCAAGTGTTTCCATGAGTACCAGGGCCAGCAATCATGAGACTTCTGCCAGCCACTTCTAGAATGCCTCATCAGCCTGTTCATCCTGGTTGGGTGGTCTATAACAGACTCCCACCATGACATATGCCCTGCTGAACTTCTCCCATGGTCTTTACCCATAGGCACTCAACCTTGTCATCTTCATCATTGTCCATTCCAATACAATCAAAACACTGTAATTGACAGTAATGTACAGTAAAACACTCTGTAATGTACTCCTCTCTTTCTTCACCTGTCTCTTCTTTATAGCCATCCAACAATAGTCATTGTCGTAAAGTTTAAAATGAGCTTTTTAAACATGGCTTCATAATAATGGACCTCGATTGAAGTCGGTGTGAGAAGTTCAGGTGCCTTGGACATCTCTGATGATTCACGAACATATTCACACATGCCCAACCAAGGAGAAGGACACCTGTGGCTATGTTCTGTCTACTGTGTCTTTATCATGGACATAGTGCTATATCTCCAAACAGAGAAAAGGAAACAACAGCCAACCAGACAGCAAAAATTGCTAACATATATTGTGAGTTTGCCTATTTATTGCCTGTGTGTCTCCCATGTGGCTTCATTTTTCAGTGAAGTCTCATGCTGCAAAATGAGTAAATGAAAATTATTGCAGTGGTCAGTAGGCCTGTGACAGGCTTCAGGAAGTATTTCTGCACCTCAGCACAGCACCTGTCACTGTTGCTTCTTGTGCTGGTCAATGTGCTGCACCAATGTCATTGTGCAAACTCAGATATCATCCAATGCAAATGTAAAGAAACAGTCTGTCTTGGGGTGATTCTATGACAATACTGTATTCCCCATCTCCTGCTTGATCTCTAGTGTGCCTGTAAATTGCAAAGCAGGGAGAGAGAAGCAGAGGGAACTCTTCAAAGTGGCTAGTTTGACCTTTCATCTAGAATGTTTACATCTTTCTGCCAATTAGAAAAACAAAGAGAAAAGTTTGCTCTCTAGCTTCTTCGGCTCTCAG
The DNA here is from genome assembly GCA_013398955.1 of Callaeas wilsoni. NCBI lineage: Eukaryota > Metazoa > Chordata > Aves > Passeriformes > Callaeidae > Callaeas > Callaeas wilsoni. Next base: position 61,638 of record VWPU01017865.1, on the reverse strand, counting down.
CAGAGAAGGGACTGATCTGCCTCAGCGGCTTCTTTTCGTTTTTGGACAGTTTTTGGCTTGCTTTTCATCCGAGACCAGCTCCCATCTCCGGACCTGCTCAGCGGGACCCTCCAAGGGGGATCATTGGACCCTGCCTGGCCAGCCCGGCCCAGCTCAGGACTGCAGGTTTTACCTACAGAAAGAACTCTAAAATCCATAGTCCTCTGTTAGGAGATGGGGGAAGGGGTTTCAATATCCTTTTTTGCCCCATGACAGCAGGAGACTCTGTTTGTTAAATAAATAGGTTTTTTCACTTTCATTTGAGAAATTATTTTCCTGAACCTGTGGGGAAGGGGCAGCTGGGGCCTGCTTTCCTGGCAGGCAGGACAGAGAGAGAGACGCCCCTTTTAGGTTGTTTCCGCCTGGATTTGTGTCCAAACCAGCACACAGTCTTTCTTTCCTCATTCATTAATTAACAAAAGACCAGTTGAACTAGTTCACTGAAAACAGCTATGACTTCTGTGTAGACTTTGAATGAAGCTAGATAAAAGATTAAATTACAGAAGTGTAAGTGTAACCTTTACTACTGGCAATGTTACAAATACACATTCGTATGTCTCATTTTACTGTTGCCTAGATTTTATTAATAGAACTTTTCTCTTTGCTTTTGACCCAGAATGTATGCCTGACGCATACAGGAGTGACCTGCTTCCCTTGAATTTACTTCATGTACTAGAAAACATAATGCCTTTAAACTTGGAGGGTGATGCAGAGATCCTGGGAATTATGGAAGGAGTTTGATTCTCCTCTGCTTGTTCTTTGGCTTACTTCCAGCTCCTAGGAAAGCTGAATATCATTCTCGGTATGGTATATCTGGTTTGTACCAAATCACATTCTCAAGGAGTACTTGCAGTCTCGTAGCAAGAATGTATACTCTGGATGCGTTATCCAAATCCCATACCTCAAATCTCCAAGTAGGTTACATATATTTGAATTCTTCACTCATTGTAATATTGAAGAGTTCATGAGAAGGCAGAGAAAATCAGGGGTAAGGATTTGAAAGGAATATCCTGTAGGCCAAAGGAGTAAAACTCCTTGTGAATGATGTGAAAGGCAGTGGGTGTTGCGTGTCCATGCAGGCTTGCGAAGGAGACCTGACCTTGCAGGTTATTCTGTATGGTGTGCAGGGTGAACTGCATCTAGGCTGGTGAGAGAGCATATGACTCATATACTCCAGCTGTCTGTACGGCTGGACTTACTCCCATCACTTTCTGGGATGGCTGACTTCTCAGCAGCTGCTTCAGCTTGTTCCTTACCTATCTGTAAGACTCTGTTGTTGGATCATATGGAGCTCCCTCCTGCCTGTGCCTTGAAGAGAGGCCAGAGGGCAAGCTCAGGATTGGATGGATCATCAGTTTATCCTGCATAGGGCTGGACTCGGGAGCCAAACTATCCCTTGTCCATACATAGTGCCATACACTCTCTTTTGTTGAGGAACTCCAGGACTGGGTGCTACTGGTCATTCTTTGTTGGAAATTAAGGCACTGATGGCCCTGTGTGGAGCAGTCAGAAGGCAGGTAGGTGACTGATGGGGAAGCCGGGGAAAACAGTATTGCCTCCCTGAAATCCTTCGGAATGCTGGCCATGGGGCCCCTGTCTGATCCCCGGGAAGGTTTCTTTTTCCCCTTTCCTTGCCTAGGTAGATCTCTCTTTTGCCAGAAGAGCAACTTATCCAGGCTAATCAAGATTTTTGTCCCTCTGCTCTAACGTGCCCTGAAGACTTAATTTAATGAAACGTATGTGTCTGTTTGCTGTAATATATGGCAAGCCTCTGCTTTCAAGGATATAAAAACCTCAAATCTTTGATTGTTGTGGGTATATTACAATTTTACATGTTACAGTTGAGTAGATTAATAAATGGCATTATACCATGCCAGAATCAAAATGTTTTCTGTGGCCATATGATTAAGGGCTTTCTGATTTTTTTTCTTACCTCCATTAGTGTTGTAGCATTTTTTGCTCTAACATAATTCAGAATTACAAAGTATTGATTTTTGCTCAGATATATGTATATCTTTCTTATATGGGTATTTAAAATTTTATTAATATGCATACAATGTAAATAGAAAATAATAACATTTGATACTCAATATGAAAAATGTCTCTCAGATTAGCCCTGCAACATATATAGACGTAATTAACTTTATGGCCACTAGATGTGGCTGTTGCTCTATGTATACGTGACTGAAGCATCATTCACTGCTCTTAAGTGGTAGTCCCCTAAAACAAATCTGTAGTATAACTCTACGGCTTTGTAGTGCTGTGTCTTTAATGCTAGATATTGAATATTCATATTTCTCTTTAAAATTCTCTTTAGAATTTTTAAAGCAATGAAAATACATTATTTCATTATTTTGAAGTCATAACCATTGTATCTTTATATTAGAAGAAAAATATTATTTCTAGAAAAATAAATTGGTTAATCAATTAATAGATTTTTGCATGGAATGTCTGCTAGATGGTTTTTCATTCTTTGGTTTGATTAGATGCTCAAAATATTTTACAGTTTAGATAGAACTGAAAATTGAAAAACATGTCTCCTCATATGCTAATTTATTTCCCTTGACTCCAAAATAACACTTACGACTAATTAACAAAACATTCAATAATTTTTAATTTCTTTTCCATATGACACCAATGACATACCTATTTGTCCTGCCTAGATAACTAGCCCAAAATGTCTCCTGGAGTCAGTCTTCTATTTATTCCTGCCCATGAATTAGTGAGGAATATATATATGGTCAGCAAAGTGGAATCACAAAGGGAAATCATTGTGAGGTAAAAACCTGTTCAGAACGGGACTCAAAAACTTTAGAATTCTCAAAAATAAAGGAGCTACTTTCCATGAGCTTTAAGAGATTGTCAGGCATGGGCATTACATGTTGATCTTTAAGTTAGTGCGGACAGTCTACAGATTTAAAAATATTTTTTATTAACAGCAAAGGTGAAACTTCAGAGAAGATTAAATTCATGCCTGTTGTTTCTTATCCTCCCACTGCACATCCCATCTCCTCAAGCTTCCTATAGGTGCTGGGGTAGCTGTGCAGTGTTCCCAAAGCCATCTCTGCCCCAGGCTGGACAAGCCCCCTGCCCCAAGGACAGTGCTCCAGCCCTGACCATCACTGACCTTGCTGCAGTTTATTGATGTCTTTCCTGTGTTCGGAACAGTATTTAGATATAGCTAGTGAGTGCCGAGCAGAAGGGGATAACCAATGCCTCCCTGAGCTCCTGGCTGTGCTCCAGGGATGCAGCCCCATGTGCCTTTGGCAGTCTCCACTGCCAGGGGATGCTGGTGATTCCTGTTCAAGTAATTGGTTGGAATAAGAAATACAGCATAGGAATAAGTTCTCAGCTCTTTAGATATTAGGAATTCGTAAGTGAGTTCTGCACGGATCTGTGTGAAACGTGCATGCGTCTGGAGAAGGGAAGAGGCAAAGTAAGAGTTTTCAGATAATACTTGATCCTTGAGGGAAATGAAGGAAGAGTGTATCATATATAAATCCTTCAGGGGAATGAGGGCAAAGAAAGAGTCTATCATATATAAAATGCAGCATTATACATATATGTATGTATATCTACTCAGAAGTGTCCTTTTGAAATGTTCTGGATGCATTGATGAAAACACCAAATCAATACCTGACAGAGGTCAAAAACCTAAATATTAAATTGTTAGCAGAAGGTACAGAGAGTGAGGCAGAATGTCATTATGCCACAGCTGTATAGTTCATTACATACAGTTCTGCTTGCTTCATCTCAAAAAGGGAAGAATACGATAAAATGTCCAGACAGGAGAAATAAGAAGACAGAAGTAGAAGAAGCTTCAGAGAAGAGCCACAAAGATGGTCAAGTTCATGGATTTCTCAATAAACTGAGATGCTGGAAGTAGCCAAGAGAGAAATGCGGGGCGTAAAGCAGAAGTCTAAACAGGTGAGTATTGTGCTGAAAGTGAATAGGAATTAGTTCTTCTCTGTATCCCCCAGTACAAAACCTGGCATGCAGCAAATAAAACTGGCTGTATATCTTTGCACACAGAATCCATTTTCATGGCATGTTGTGGTTATTAAAGATTTATGGGATCAGAGACCTCGTGGTTCTTAGTCAATTAGCAGTTATTAATGCTTATAAACCACTAACTGTACACAGGCCACAAAAATTTGGAGGAGTTTATTGTACAGGAGAAACATCCTATACGTTTGTCCTGTTCTTTCATATTTCCTTGAGCATCCCCCCTTGGTTACTGCCAAGGACAAGGTACTAGGCTAAAGGGACCTCCAGCATGAGCCAGTGTGGCTACTTTTATTCATCATTTTAACAAAAATGTATAATATGAAGGAATGAAGAGGGACTTCTGTAAAGACTGCTTCATGCAAATTCAAAAGTTTATTTCTTACCTGACTATGGAAGTCCTTATAAAATGGTATTATAAGAAAAAGTAACTGTAAAACAATTGTACGATAAAAATCAATTTTAAAAGTAGTATCTAATATGGTGTAATAAAGACAAGTAATTACTAATTTAATGGAAATTATATTTCTTAATAATTTTCAAAATCCTAAGTGTGGATCAACTACTGGCTGTCTTATAATTAAGATTATGAGTGTAGACTATGTACTAGAACATGGCTTCCAAGATGGTTTGCAAAACCCCTTATGTAATTCTGCTGGTTATCCACCAAAAAAAGAGAGGGGTTTGCTCTATCAGTTGGAAATGACTCTTTGATCCAATTCTTCCCTTTTAGTGTTTTGACTGCAGTAAAAGAATTTATATATTTTTCTTAGAAGGTTCAATTTGTCCTTTAAAAGGAAACATTCCTCATGATCACACCATATTTGTTTCTTGGTCTTAAATTTTTTGCAGTATTTACTAATCTTTACCTCTGTATGCCCTCACATTTCAGAACTCTTGTTGTCTGCTGTCCTAAGGGAGTCACTCCTTTTCAGATTTTTGTGAGATGTTATCAGTATTGGATTTTTTGTCTCATAATCTTCTTGTATTTCAGTTTTTTCAGATGAAATATAAACCAAATATCAAATCCTATGTTATTTTATCAACAAAAACCCATTTTTTTTCTTCATGAGAAATACTCATGTTTGCCCCAGCTTTTGCTTTAAGCTGTATTTTTGTTGTTCATGCCTATTATAAAATTATGCCAGTGTAGAATAGAATAGAATCATAAGATCATTAAAGTTGGAAAAGACCTCCAAGATCCCAGGGTCCAACCTTGGACTGAACACCACTTTGTCAATAGCACAAAGTGCCACGTCCAGTTGTTTCTTGAACACTTCCAAGGGATGGTGTCTCCACCACTTTACTGGACTGTCCATTTAAATGCTTGACAAGCCTTTCAGCAAAGAAATTCTTCCTGATGTCCAAACTGAAAGAGTATTTTTTTTGTCACTTATGTAATTTGATATGAAATGAAGTACAACTGGAGTTTTTCACATTAGTACTTCAAGTATAGATTACTGTAACAGATTGTGACAGGCTAGTGTTAATAACAGGTTAGTAATTGCTAGTGTAACAGGTTAGTTAATAAAATCAGAGGGAAAATATAAAACACATGTAGATCTCATTTTTTGCACCACTATGGGAGATGAACATTTTCAGTGCCAGTTTCACTACAGCTTTATTACAAGTTTCAAACTTTATTGGCAGCTCCTGGGCTTCAAACAGCAAAATATTGGGTTCTGTTTCTGAAATGTTTGTAAGCCTGTAGTCTGACATCATGCAGAGAAGGTTACCTTTCATCTCCCTTTGGGTAGCTTAAAGCTCCAAGTGTCCCACTTGGATGAGATCTTCCAATCTTGTGTGCTGTGAAGTCTGTTCAGTCACCAGTTGGGGATTTTTTCCTTTCTTGCCAGCAAGGGCAGTAGCTAAAATCTCAGCATTTCCCATAGTTTTTCTCAGTCCTGTAACTAAACTCTGAAGTCCTACTGTAAATGACCCAGTGCACCTTCCCATCTGTGAACAGTATTAGAAGGCCCAAATGAATTGTTTAGATATAGAAAAATTCTCTACCCATGACAATTTTCAAAATATTCAGAATAATAAATCACTTGGAGACTATGGAAAAAGACTATCACCATCACCTATTAGCAACCCTTCTTCTACACCCTACCACCACTCTCCAAAAATCTCACAGGATTTCACAAGATGTCAACTAATTAGATATTGCCATGTGTCTGAACCAGCCTCTAATCCCTCTTCTTCCTTCTGGCTGATGGCATGTCATCTGCGCTCTAATTTGACTAACTGATAGTGTTCTGCTTGATTATAGGGCATTAAGGAAAAGGATTAGGGGAAAGAGGACAGTGAGAGAATTAAAGCTGAGACATCTCTTGAAAGATGCCTAGACGAGTTGTGCGAACAATGAAAATCCATTGAGTGAAATTGTATCTTCTAGGTGATAACCAGGGATAATAAAGACATTTTTCAAAGACCAAAATGAGAGTTAAAACCACCCATTTTGGAGAAATGGGATTTGGGGTGTTCCTTATGTGGACTGGGTGAGGCTCTGACAAAGCAATCTTGGATGCACTTTGCGTTGAGCAACGTCAAGAAGCATCTCTCTGCAATTAGTTTTTTAAACAAATGCACTGAATTGCTGTGGTTAAATTGCCTTGGATTTCAGTTAGGTATTAAAGCCACTGGGCTAGAAGCCAGTCACTATCTACACTCTCAACTTAATTTTCACAGGATGGGGTGAACAGATTTAAAATCACCACTGCTGACAGAGAGGTCTTGCTTCCTTTTCAGTCTGCCTTGTTGCCTTCTCCAGCATGTGTGCTACTCCTGCTGAGCTTTGGGAAACAAATTTGTTTTGCTACAGCAGCACAAAGCAAATAGGATTTTTCTTTTGTTTGTTTGTTTGCTTGTTTGTTTGGGTTTTGTTCTGTTTTATTATGGGAAAGGAGCAGGACAGAGCAGCTTATCTACAAACCTTTTCAGTGGTGAGAAGCCATTAAATGGGGGCAGCTGTCTGTGAGGGGGGATGAACCCTTGAAGTCCAGCGAGACATACTTACTGAGTGTGCTTCAGTGGCAGGTGCTGACTGGGAGCATTGAGAGCTACAACTCCCAATCCCTCATGAAGAGAGAAGAGAGTTTCTGTCATGTGGGTACACTAGTGGCATTTCCCAGGGTTACGCCAGAAAAGCTTGCCCCTCTGACTGAGTCCTGTGCCAAAGTTCATTAAAAACCTTGTTTAAATTTGTCAAATGGAATAAATCCTGAGGTTATACTGGTCAAAAAAATTAAGTTGACATTTCAGGCCCTCATCCTTTTGGACCCAAGCCTGTCTGGCACCTGCAACAACCCAACATGACTTGAAGGCTCAGGGTTTTGAGTAGCTTTGAGACGCATATAAGGGGAAAGCCCAGGGTCCTGCAGCCCCTCAGCATGGGCTTTGCCTTTCCTGCAGCATTAAAGGTATGGGCTTGGTGGGCTCAGTTGGGTTAGCTGGTCACCTCACCCACCCTGGAGGAATGGTCTCATGGACATAGAGTGGACTGGTCCACCCAGGCCTTCCTGGTGAATAGTCCAATGCAACCTCCACCTTGTGGCACTGTGTGCTGGTTTGGGCTGGGATACAGATGGTGTTCTTCACAGTATCTGGTATGGGTGTTGTTCATTTGTCCTGGAAACCATGTTGACAACTCAGGGATGTTTTAGCTGTTGCTGAGTAGTGCTTGAAGAGTCAAGGCCTTTTCTGTCTCTCAGCCCACCAGGAAGTTGGTTGGGGGTGCACAAGGAGTTGGGACGGGACACAGCCAGGACAGTTGACCCCAGCTGACCACAAGGATATCCCGTACCATATGACATTGTGCCTAGAATATAAAACTGGGCCACGAAGGAAAGGGGGAAGTTTGGAGTCATGGTGTTTGTCTTTCCAAGTCAAATTGCACATGATGGAGCCCATCTTTCCTGGGTATGGCTGAACACCTGCCTGCCTGTGCAATGGGCAATGAATGGATTTCTTGTTTTGCTTTGCTTGTGTGGGTGGCTTTTCTTTTGCCTATTAAACTATTTCTCGCTTCTACTCTTCTGATTGTCTCCCCCTTCCCTCTGGGGGAGAGTGAGCAGCAGTTGCATGGGGCTGAGCTGCTGCGTGAGGTTAAACTGTGACAACAGACTGGAGGGAAATATGGGCCAAGGTTCACTGTAGACAGCTTGGACTAAATCAAAGAGGAGACAGCAAAGCAGCAATCTGGTTTGCCCAGCAAACTGCTTTGCCAGCAGTAGAAGGAAGTGACTGCTTGTCATAACTCTTTATGTTCACAAAGAAATGGTGAAGACCAGTTTTTTATTATCCTAAGCCTTTCCCTGGACATTTACAGACCTTCAGCTAAACATGCCTTGTATGCACCAACAGCACTTGCTCAACTTCTTCCTCTCCCGCTCTCATCAGCCACATCACAGCAGTAATCCTTGTGTCCCAGCAAGGTCTGCCTCATCTTCTGGACCAGGCACCTACAGATCAATGTTGTCCCTGTGTTTCTGGACCTCGCAAAATTGCTACTATCTGACTCAGGTCTGACCTGGGCTCCAGGTCTGTGACAGATGAGAAATGCCAAGTTTTATGTTTTACAAGAGCTAAGTATGGAACAGCTTTAAATTATTAAACTGTTACATGCTATTAATGGGTTAATCTAGGAGATATGGCAAGGACAGATGAATAAAACTAAACTTTTAGCTGCAGTTTTCAGGACCTACTTAGAGAGGGATGTTCTTGTTTAACCAAGCGTGGCTGCATAGCCAAACCTACATCTATCCACTACGGACACTGAACTCATTGCAGATGTCTGCTCTTCAGAAGGTGTGAACCTGAGCTGCAGGGAATGAAGTGTGTGCCATCTCTGAACAGCAGTTAGAGGAATTCATATGTTTTATAGTGTGCTTCTGCTGAAGCCACGAGCAAAATAAATGCCTGAATGAATAAAGTCTCTTTATGTCAGTGGAGACCAAATTATCTAACAAATTAACAATAAATACCTTGCTAAATTAAATCTTATTTTCTTCAAATAGCCACAAGGAGTGTGAACATTCAGCAGCAAGCTGATTGCATAAAAACAAAGACATCTTAGACAAACACCAAATATTAAAAACAAGGTATCATTTAACATCCTGATACTCAGATAAGAGTATATGAATGTGATTCAGACTTTACATAAGCATTCTCTTTTCTCTTTAGAGGAAATCAAAGGCACATCTCAAAGCAAAATGAGGCTTCAAGTCAAAAGTATTATACTAATAAAATAGGATTTTATAATGAAAGATGCTTGTATCTTTCTTTATAATACCTGCTTCTTCTCAATGAGGTACAACCTACTGCTCACAATATTACACTGCCCATAGCTAGTTTCTCCCCTATGGATACACACATACATGTATGCATGCTTTCCTATCTAACATGAAGAGACTCTCATCCAGTGCTTTCACACATCCTCAAGGGCTTCTTCAGCTAATGGAACATGCTGCATCCTTGGGCTGAGATTAAATATTCAACACCTTACAGAGGTTATGCAATCCTTTTTTTCATATGTAATTAAACTACTCTGGTTTACATGGATTAAAAAATTCATAAATGCTTCACTCAGTTAAATTCACTAGTACAATGCTCCCTGCAAACACTGTATAACTTTCTCATGGTGGCAGGGAGCCTTTTTTTTCCTTTCCTCCAGAATAACATGAAGATACTGATGTGAAAATTGTCATCCTTTTGTACCTTTTTTTTCTTATTACAGAAGCGACAGTGTCTGAAGCAAGTTGTCTGTAAACAGTAATCCAACTGATTTACTGTATGCCTTGTCCCCTCCTCTGCTTTCTCCCCATATGTCCTAGCTCTCATTCCCCAGCCCTCGATACTCATTTGCCAGAGGCAACACTGCTGTAGCTCTCTATCTGAAGGCTGGCTCCTGAGCTATCACCAAACCAGGTGTATTGCAGCTGAATTTTGCCAGACTTTTTTGAGTGGGAACATTAATATAAGCCCCTTTCCAGAACCACCAATTTTCATACAGTTTACCAGAGTTGACTTATTTTTTCAGGCTTTGCTAAAAATGCCCAGTGGATTCAATGATTTTTGGTGGGTGTGTGACACATCTGGATGCAAAAGCAGATAGGCAGAGAAACTGTAAATTTTTTCTTGCCTTCAGAAAGCCAACCTAGGAAAGAGAAAGGATATAAAATCCTGTTCAGGCCGAGTTACAGCTATTAACTAAAAGGGCATGGGAAAGAGATCCCACTGTGGAGGACTACTCTACTGTGGAGAGGTAATTCTGTACTTGTAAAAATGCTTTTCTTGTTCCAGTTACTGCTAGAAATAAGATACAAGTTAACTGATTCTATTTACTGATCAAAAAAGACAGAAATATTTCCATCTCTTATACAACATAAAGATTAAAAAAAAACAAAAAAGAGGAAAAGAAGAAAAAGAAAATAATTCTCCAAGCAGCAGTACTGTTGGGTTCTGGCTTGCCTGGTGTCTGATATATTTAAATCTGTCATAATGAATTAAGATTGACTGGTAGCTTCAAAAATTATTAGACAGTGAACAAACGGAGAGGTGAACAGAGGTGGATAGGCAAGACAAAAATACCTCTCCTCTCCAATCTACACGTAATCAAAGTTTAATTAAAGTTTCTCATGAAAGTCACCTGGATGAGAATCCTGATTTATGCTCCCATGATTTAATCATATCATCATCTGACTTTCTGACTGAGAAATATAACTATTATTCTAAGTGTAGAGAGATCTCACTAAGTTTCTTGCTTAAGAATCAAAAGTCCTCAGGTGCTGGTTTTCCAAACTGAGAGTAATATTTTAGAAATAAGTATGCCATGGATTTTATTTCCTCCCCTATGATAACTTGTCCTCCATTACTAAGTTACATGAATGAGTATGTTCTGTTCATAAAGAGTGACCACACAAAATAATTCATAAGTCAGAGACAAGTCCTGAATTCGGGTACCAGAAGCTGCCTCACTTTTCTTTTTCTTTCAGCTTTCCCTTTTTAGCTATATTTTAAAATCAGAATAGTGTTTATTTAAAGTCCTTAGTGACTTTGTACAGAGGAGTAAGAGTGATGGAGAGATTGTTCTGGGGGAGGGCGAGAGAGAGAACAAGGCCATGCAGGGCTCTTCCTGGACCTCAATAAAAAGGGCATGACAACAAAAGACTCAATAACCTAATAGCTTTAATAAGACAGACTAGAAAGAAATACATATAGTGAGTAGATGTTATGTTCTTTCAGATGGAGGGCACAGGTGTTCATACAGCATCAGAGCTTAGACTGAATGGAATTTCCCCATCATGCTATGTAGAGCTGATCATGTCTGTGGAGGGAAGGTCTCCTTTTTCAGCCATTTGAGCAATTGTATAATACGATAATTGTACTGTATACAAGAAAACTACTGTATTCCTGCAGGATACTCACACATTAACTTCTTGCTACCCTTTTTTTAGATGAAGTCAAGGCCAGGCAGATGCTGCGATCAGCAGAGTCAGGTGGGAGCTGCCTGCAGGCTCCCCCGGTACCACGCGCTGGTGGAGCTCATCCTGCAGTCAGTGTACGTAGATGGCACAACAGGGCCTGAAGGCCACACTGGACATTCAGCCCAGTGCATACTGGCCTGTGCCTGCTCAGGTCACCTGTGGTGTGGCTCACTCTCCTCACTGAGCAGTGCTCTCCTGATCAGGATCAATGCACACCACCCCTTGATCCATGTACAGTTTACCTTTCCCAAAGCTATATTATAAGTTGCATATTCTATTAATAACACGAGGGCTTCTCAAGCCCTGAGTATGAGCCCTAACAGAGCAGATGAGACCTATCCAAGATCACTGACTCCTTGAATGCAAAGTCTTCAGCAAAGCTCCCTGTACAGATGTGTGTCTTTTAAGATTTTCCTCTGCACCTTCCATTTAAAAATAAATTGGTACATATGAAGCGTGCATGAATCATTTAAAAATGTCACCAGGGAGTTACATTAAAGGGTAATGTAATACTCTGTAGAAATTAGAAATAAATCCCCTAGCACAGAAAACTGCCGTACTGCAGAACAGCAATTACAAGCAAACAAAGGGAAACAATAAGATTCTTGAATATTCTGGCTGTATCTCCAAACCTAATTAGTCCAGCCTCGAACAACATCAAAGAGTGCTTCATTAATGAACCTCTGAATCATCTGTACTCATCTGTGACTGATAACCATGACTCAGTTTTACCAGTGATGAGGATGAGGTGGTTTGGTAATAAAGACATTAAATTGCCCACTATCTCCAAGTTGTGCCATGAACTTGCACGGGCAGGCTGTCATCTCTGCACCTCAGTTCTTCAGTGAAAGGCAATACTCCTCAACACTGTGGCACTTATATTTCTCGTAGAATGGATCATGCATTGCAATGAGCTTTGAGCCCAGCAGAGTCTCCTAGGTAGCCCTGAAGCACTTGAGAATGCAGAGACAGCACTCACAGATGGGGGTCCTCAAATACAGAATGACCTAATGTTCCAGATATTTGACAAGGAAGAGATTTTGGAAACATCTAAGTCATAGCAGTTGGAAAAAGGGGAGCGTGGTTTTAAGGAAATTATCATTAGGAGTTCATAGGAGAAGAATGAATAAAGGGGAAGAAATAGTGAGCTGAGTTAAGTTTAAATGAAGAGAGAAAAGACTAGGGTAACTCAGGAAAAGAAAATAAAGTTGCTATCAGATTACGTGGAGGGAGATTGATGAGAAAAGTGAACAGAGTTGTTCTGATAGGGAAACCAGAGAAAGCTGTTTAATGAACAGAGGAAAAAACTACCTCAGATAGTTAATTAAAACAGTACTGCTCCTGTAAGATACTAGGTAGAGCTAATAACCACAGATGCCATTGTATTCAGAATTATACTGATGACAAAAGAACATTTTAGCTGCTTCTTTTCTTGCAGAGACACATCAATAATGCATACTTTGATTACATTCAACTACAGAACCTATGTATTAGAGCGGTGACACTTTGGTGAAGGATAGAGACATCCAAAAATTTGTCATTTTGCAGAGTACAGTACAGGGACATGCCTGACTTACCTGTGTAGAGTTATAAGTGCCATTCTCTAAGGGCAAACTGGAATGTATGTGTTAAAAAGTGCATTCTATAGAACATTAGGAAGTCCCTAGCATAAATACTGGGATGAATTCTGGCCTCCTCATTGTAACTAAGATATACTGTTAGATGTATCTGAAGTACAAACAGTCCAAAGAGTGACAACAAAACAGAAAAAAAAGATGATGCTTCTATGACAAAAAAATCTTGAAAAATCAAAGATCTGCTAACCTGAAAACTAGCAAAAATAAAAATATAACACTTCAGTTTAAAAGTTATTATAGTTTCAGGAATTTAGATAATCTAAGCAAGTTTATCTGATTTTTCTAATGCTCTTGTAAGTCCATCAAGAAAAACAAAGCTGAAGCTGTCTTTACATCACATATTTTCAAGTGGCACCAAAAATTCTGCACAGGTTTTGTTGCATATTGGCATATACCCCTCACAGTGCTCTACTGCTAACATACTTTTCACAATACAAGAATGGTAAGATTGCCTGCCTGCGAAGCTGTCAGGCAAAATCCTGTTTACTCTAGCATGTCATAAAATCCAAGTATAACAAACTTTTCTGTCAGTTTTAGATTTTGAATATAGCTGGATCTGACATCAGCTCCCTATATAACAAATTTTGACTGTCAGTTTAGATATAATTAAATTTACTTGTTGTGAAACTAAATTCAGATAGCAATGTTGGCTTTTCATTTTTTTTAAGTATAAAGGCTAAGGTTAAAATTTCCTCAACCACAAGTACTCTAACTGGAGAGCAGTAACTGATTGCTGTTTGATACCTGAAACAATCCTGTGTGGAAGGAATTGAAGTTATTTATATATTGCCTTTTCCTTTTCCTTTTCCTTTTCATTTTTTTCATTTTTTTTTTTTTCTTGTCTGTAGACAAAGATGTGCTTTTCAGATTTTACTTCTGGTGAGAAGGACATTTATTTAAATGTGAAATGCTGAGGATGGACTGTAGGGGCTATGTCTGTGACATCTGGTAGGAGAATTTCCAAGATTATCTTCAGGACATGATGGCATGCAGCTTCTGTTGGCCTAGAGACTGTCTTGTGTGGAAGTAGGAGTGTTGAAGAATGGCTGCTTTTGTACATCTTGTACATTTTGGGCATCTGGTCTCTGGCTCTCCCTCAAGTCTTCGCAACAACTTCATATCATGGCGCTCTCCACACCCACAGGTTGTCCTCATGGCCGTCTGGGGTCTGACGTAGCTCAGGGCTCACCACACCCTCACGCACATAATCCCTTTAAAATGGCCAAAGGGCAAGATGCAGCTTTTCCATTTCTGGGTGCTAGTGATGTTAATTCAAGGGTAAACTACCAGGAGGGACTTCTTCCCTTCCCTGCTGCACAGAAATGTTGATGCTGGACAACTCAGACCTCTACAGCAGCCAGAGCCTCACTCATGATGGGCATTGTCAAATGTGTCAGAAACACTGTTCAGAGAGGGCTGCATGACACAGAATGGCCCCACCAGGGACAGTCAGCACATGATACTTTCAGACCCCCTACTTCTGCCATGTGCAACCCCCCTGGCAACCCCCCAGATTCCTGCCAGACTCCTGTAGTCCTACAGCCCAGCTTCCATATGTGCTTCAACCCCTGCAAAGTCCAAGTCATAGAAGGCAAGGCCCCTCTTCATATGGGGAGAGTTCCATGGAGGTGCCTCATATGAAGCCAGAGAGACCCCATGACAAAATGGCAGTATGAAGCAGTGCTCCTAATTACTGATCACTCAAGGTTTTCCCACTCTCCTTCTGGGATGTCTTCAAAGCCCTCCTCACCTCCTAGCTCACAGCTGAGTGAAACCTTTCCAGGCATTGTGGAGTCATGCATGGCCCTGACGGAGCCTGTGGTGCCATTTGTGCAAGGAAGCTCTCCTATCAATGGAGTGTTCAGATGCTTCTGTGTCTATAAGTACTCACAGCCTGTGCCAAATTCTAGTTCCTTTCAGACACATGTAAGCTGCTAAATCTAGGAAACTTCTGTGTGCGAAGAGATGTTTGGAGAAGAAACTACTTCTGAGTGTTAGCTTCCAGACAGCTTTCTGGGGTGCATAGTTTCCTGACTTCTGCAACCTACTTCCCACCTTTGTTGCTGCAGTTCTGAGAGATACCTCTAGGCTATCACCTGAAGTCAGTGTGGAAACAGTGCAGAAAACTGAGCCAGATTTATTGGTTAGGCCCCTGAGATGTCCCAGACCAGTCAGTGAAGTAGAAGGGACCCCAGGAGACATTGTAAATCCTAGGCTCAGTTACTTGTTTGTAAGGCAAAAACTTTTGACACCAGTGGCATAAACACAAAAAGTCTTTATTGGAAGCTATCCATTTAAAGAAAACTTCCAGTGCTGAAGAGATCTTAAGGAAGTTGGTTTATGTCAGTCCTGTTAGTCTCTGACAGGGAACTGGATATCTAGTATTTAGTTTTACTTTACTTCACTCCTCAAATAAAATTGTCTTATAGTCAAGTTTCTTCTCCTTTCATTCCCAGACTGCAAGAACCACCGATCAGACACAAACAAGGCTTTCTCCCCTCTATCAGAGCACTGTAACATCTTATTTTAGACTTCTGCTCTCATCTTTTCTTGAAAGCCCATTCATGTTGGCTTTTGTTTTTGTTGAGCATCCTCAATCTCTCCCTTCTACAAGTCTGAGTTCAGAGCACTTGAAGCATTTATCATCATGTGAGATTGCACTGGAGTGATGTGAGGTGTTACCACAGAATAATTTTTCATTCTCAGTAATCCATCATATGAAGTCAGACAGTGCAAGCACCACAAGTTTTATGTGGCAGCAATAAAGTTCTGCAGTGGCAAAAAAATATGCTAAAAAGATCGTATAGTAGATCTTGTAATTCTTTATTAATCCTTAACCTTGAATAGAAATACTTCTCCCCATATTGAGCAATGAAGAGAGAGAGGTGACTTTTTGTGAATGAAAAGGAGGATGTGGGTAACTAAAGTCTTCTCTTGCTTTTTCCTGTCAATAGTATTCTAGACAGAATACAAATTCAACAAGGCCAGAATTTTTGGTCAATGAGACATGGCAGTAGATGCCACTGCATGGAAGTGCAGTGAATTTGTGGGGGAAAACGACTGATCAGCTCAAGCTATTTCATCTGGAGTGGAATTCCACTAGAACAGACAAATGCTAAAATGGATGGGTGTATTCTGTCCTGTATGACTCTCTCCCAGGAACTAAAAGTACAATTAGGACAAAAAGTGCTGTTCCCAGGAAGGTAGAATAGTCATTCAGTGTTCAAGGGAGCAGGGAAAAAAATGTGTTTTGCAAAGATTGTTTCATTCTCTGCAGTTCTTGTGGTGCAGAATCACTCATTAATATCTTGTCTGTCATTCAAGTCAAAGACAAATATTTTTATCAAAATATTATTCTCACTGAAGTTTAAACAGAATCAAGGAATGTTAAAAACCATCTAATGACATGAATGCTTCGATATTAAAAATCTTGCTTGTAGAAATAAAAGCTATATGAAAAACAGAATTTGAAGCAAAAAAATTTGAAGCGAACACATAAACCATCTTGCGCAAGTGCCAGAATTACCAATATTTTTCAGATTTAAAATGATAAATTGCTCTCCACAGCAATACAACCTGAAAATACCATGGGCCTTATCCACTAGGCAATGACCCAGGGAATCATAATTGGACTGGAAGGCTGGAGTTACAGGGAGACATGTTCCTTAAGGCACTCTAAGAAAATCATTAGGCAGAGGGAAGAGTATAGAAGGAAACACAGTGTGTGGCTGACCCAACAGTAGTGGTTTGCTGTCTTTGCTTCCTTCCACAGTCAATGGAGACAAGAGGAGGGTCCTGCCAGGCCAGCTGAGAACAGGAACCTGCCATCATGTATTCTGTATTGTCCACACCTCCACTGCCTTAAGCTAGAGCTACATTAAAAACTTCCAAAAGGGGGAGAAAGGCAAAGAAATGAACAAAGTAAGAAAATGGATGGAGAACAACAGAGAGGGAGTACAAGCCAGAAGGGCACTTGAATGAGGGGAAGACCCACAGTTACATAGCAACTTGGTTTTGCTTCTCTTAATAGGAGACAGCAGAGTTAATGCTTTATCTTGCAAGAGATAAGGACCCAGTTGACAATCTCAGATCTCTAAACTGTAGTGTAGAGCAGAATTGAATGAATGTTTCAAGCTGAACAATTGTAAGAATAAAATGTTCAGTGAGAGAGACTAGAGAGTGTAAACTTGGGGAAAAAAAACAGAAGAGGGAAAAAGCAACATGAAGATTTGCTGGTGGAGATGTAAAGAAAAGGATGGATTTTGAAGGATGTTGAAAAAGTAAAGTTGGCCATGAGAAGCCTAAGACAGGTCAGAGAACTGCACAGCTGGAAATATGAATTACTGGAAATACATCTGAAATTTCAATGACAATTACTTAAGAGAGGGACAGGAAGAAAGAAAATTCAATTTTAGTTGTCTTAAGCTAAGGAAGCACAGGACTAAACAATATTCCCATGTCTCCATCGAGAGAGTCACAGAGCATGACAAATCGTGTACCTAATGCAGGCTTTTATCTTGCACTTAAAATTTAGGCAGATAGGGCCTCCTCCTGAAGGCTTTTAAAAGTACAGTCTTCACTCCACTAGATATACGGGAAACATACAATTTACAAGAGCTAATGAGCTAGGAACAAAAAATTGAGGCAAAAATCTGGTTTCTGAGTAATTCAGTCTAGATCTGTGCACCTCGTCCCTCTCCCATTTCCCCCAATATTTGGGCAGAGGATTAGACATAGGTCTATGAAGCAAGATTCCACAAAAGAAGGAAAATTAAAAATATATGCCAGCAATATGCTGACTGAAGAATGGAAAACTGCAGAGCAGACAGTACATGACATTGAGGAGTGGTGAAACAGGGAGAAAAGAGTCGGTGAAAGAGTAGAAGTGATACTTTTGTACCTCAGTTACTCAGAAGGATGACAATGCCTTCAAAAACAAGTCAAAATTGGACTACAGTAGAGCTTAGCAGAGAATCCCAAGTTTTTTTGTGCCTTGGATACATCAGTTAAGCAAGTTGTAACTTTGTAATTCAACTGTTGAAGACAGGTTTGAGTCACATAAACTCAGATCCAGTTCTAAATTTCCCTTGCCCACTTTGAAGGGTATTTGCATTTGGATTTGATTCAGTACCATTATTACTTTTAGTGGAACTCCAGTGCATATTGAGATCTGGAGATATTCCTAATTTTTAATGGCATTTTGATTCACATTTAATGTTTTTTAAAGAAGGAAATGTATATATCAAATATTTATTTGAATTGGAACTTATTTTGTCAATGTAAGGTATAGCATAGTAAAATTAGATCAGCTCATGTATACATTTGTCAATAATATGAAGATAAATGAAAGCTGATCATATAGATCAGAGATTAAATTTTGGTTGCAGTTCTGTAGACAAAGATACCCCTCTGCAAAGCATCAAAGACAACTTCTCTAAGAACTGTTCTCCAAAGAAACCAATTTTTTTTACTCCATAATAAAACCTGTTAGAAGTCTAATGCACCAGAGATGGTTCCTGCAGAAGTGCAGTTTGGTTAAAATCTGTTGAGAAAGTCAACCATGTTTTCGCAGCAGCTTTCACTATTCACTACTGTTATGGTGAACCACAAAGTGGCAGTGTATAATCACATCCTGCTCTGACGTAAAAACAGCATTTTTTATTTAAAATAGCAGTTCTCACATTGCCTTCTTGCCAGCAGAATATTTTAAGCAGTACCGCATACCATGGTGCTCCATGCTATGCTGTAATACTAAAATTTAAAGTGCAAGAAAAGGACATTGATTCACATGCCTCAACTATGAAGTACATATCCTGTTATTGATTATTTTACTCTAAAATCTTGACCTCTGCAGGAACATTGCCATAAGAAATTGTGATAGCTTTGAAATAGTATTTTACCAGTTAAAGGTCTTTTAGACTCAACCTGAAGAAAATAAATGAGATGAAAACACCTTTCAAAAAACCTCCAGTCTATCCCATTTGTGTTCACTTAAAATCAGTGGGAAGTAGCTAAATGACACATCAATTTTTAATCAAAAATATTTTAGCTAAATATATTTCTTTGGGAAGCTACAACAAAATGAATTATACAGTTCTTTCACTGTACAACTCAAAAGAGAATACTTAATAACACCATGCAGCACAAATTGTGCTTGCATAGTGATTTTCACAGGGTGTCTAAAGGAAAATTACACATAAAGAGTAAAAACCCACAAATTTAGATCATTGAGTGGAAACCAAGGAGAACAAATAAAATTTAGGGCTGGATTTATAATCAGAAATTGAATCAACAGAACAAACCTCAGTAGGCAATATGCTCCAGATGTGAGAAACAGTACCCCAGCAAATCTCTAGTTTCCAACAAATGTTATCATACCATTAAAACAGCTGAGAAAAATAGCACAGTTATTACCATAGTGACATTCTGCCACATACGTGAACAAAAGGTAGTGGGTTGTGCTAGGTTAAAATAGCACAAAAGATGAAAAGTAATATAGTGCTTTTCATAACAGAAGCACTGGCTGAAAAATGGAATGATGAGCAAGAAGATACTAAACTGTGGTAATCTCTATTGGTTAGCATGTGTGTTGAGATCCTTGTAACAGACCAAAAATTGACTAGTAACAGTAATCCCGAAAGGAGTAAAGTTTCTGGACCTGTTGGTGTTTATGTATCAAATGATAATGCAAAGCTGAGTTTTAATCTCAGCAAGCCTCTGAGGTAGTGACTTCCCAAGTGGATCTGTGGTTTTCTAGCTATTTATACACTGGTATCACATAAATTTAATGTTTTCACTAACCAATAACTAAGCACTCTGTCATAAGTAACAGAGTCATCACCCAGAAAATTTTGAACTCTCGCAACGCTCAGTAATTTAAATAAAAGTCTTTAATGAAAACTTTTAAGCCTTTGAACACAATTGGGAAGGTATGCATCAGAAGCCAAATGTGGTACGACAAACACCTCTAACAATACTTCCATCACATTGTGACTATGACAAAATATTCTCTCTTCCTTTGCCAGCAACCTGTAGCTGAGCTTTTCTAAGCTGGCACTTTCTTCACTGCCTCCTGCACAAGGCTCAGGTGCACGACCAGATTGCTGCAGGGTACAATGTTAGCACGTGTCTGCTGAGCAGCAAGAGACACTGGTGGACACATTCCTAGACCATGGCAATGTGCAGGAAGCCACTTGCTGCTATCCTTCCTCACAGTGAGGTATGTTGAATGGTGTTGCATCGCACTTGTCCATCTGGCTATTACAGGGGCTGTGTCTGAGTTTGGCACTGACCCTTCCACACTTGCTTCTAGTCTGAGCTGATGTTTGTGTCAGCTTCCCAGCTAATGTCACAAAGCACTCAGGACATCAGTCATTGTATCTGAGGCCTTCTCTTGCCTAGTCAGAAAAATCACAGATGTTAAAGCTGAGGAAACTTATTGGCAAACTAGTTCATTACTCTCCAAATCCCAAGAGTTCTTATTAGGGGAAAAATACCCCCACCAAACCTACAAAACTCTAGAGATATCTATGGATGGAAAAAGAAAAGAGCAAAAAACTTCCTTTCCTTTGAGGCCGAATGAAATTGGAAAGCTGAAGAGACAGGAATTTTGTAGTGTTTTATCATTCATTTGGATTTGTTTTATCATTTTGCTTCCTTACAGCCTGATAGGTGATACTATGTGGTTAAGTTTGGATAGTATCGCATGAAAAATAGGTACTTCTATTTGCCACTCTAGGTCTGATATATTTTCCTTTGGAAGAGTGGCTTGCACAAAATCATGGAATATCAATGTTTGAAGGAGAACAATTGAAGTTCTACTGAATCTGTGGTTACTTTTTGTCATGGTTAAACAGAATGTCAAAATATAAAAGCAGTTGATTTACTAAAATGGGAAAGAACATATAAAACGGCAGATTAAAATTTACATCAAAATGTCAATAAATCAGAGAAAGAAAGTGAGACTTTGTGGCTTTATCAGAAGAAAAACAAAAGTAATCTATTAATTTTGCACGCAGTAATACACAAGCATATATTAATTTAAACACAAAATGCTGCTGTCTTGGGAGATACAGTTTGTTTCAGATACAACCAATCTGCCTTGCTGTCTCCAATGTGTGAGAATGCACAGGTAATGTGTGGTTCCTTAGGGAATACAGAATATGAATTCATCCATCTCCCCAGGGCTGACACTTTAGCAGATGATGAAATGTACATTACTTAATCAACAATAACTTTTACAGTATTTAAATGGGTGAGCATCAGAAGGCTTTCCATGGCTAGGCCCACACCTTGCATAAACATGAATGAATCAAGCAACAGTAAGTCAATAAAATCAGCTACAGAGGTTTGGGGGGGGGGTTTGTTTGGTTTTTTAAATTTTATTTTTATTTCAAACATGATTTTTTTTTTTGTGAAATTAGGAAGATAAACAGCAGGTTTCCTTATTGACATGTTATATTACTTTGGCAATTTACCTACAGCTATATGTACAGACATAATATTATGAAATGTTGCTGACTAATAACAGCCAATTTACTGCACAGTTAACCTGTCAAAGTCATTCTTTTACCACGATATTTTATTAAATAATTAGAAAATTGATCACAAAACGAATAATAATACAGCATAGTACTGATAATTAGCACTTTGTGAGAAATCAAAGCATTTAAGATGTTTGTTTCTTGCAAAGCATGTTTCCTGATTTACTTGTGGACTTCTAGAGCACAGTAATGATGCTTCAGAAATCTGTTTCGTTCTTTCATTGAAGGATGAGTATTTAATTTTTAGAGAAGAGTACTAAGAAATGAAAGGCCTGGATATTTGGGGAAATTTCTTCATATCTCAAAGTCCTGATGCCACCCATTTCCTCAGTAATCTTTGGAAAGTGCCAACTACATGAAATTAAACACTGACAAAAATACTGGTCTTAAAAAAAATTCCTTATGTCTGATACTTACATAGTTGATTCACCATTAGCTAGGGATTAAAAAAACCTGAATGGCTTTCTGCTGCGTGAATTTTCTTCTAGACTTCCTCTTTTTCCTCACACATTTAACAAATGTTACAGTAGCAGGATTTATAAGTTCATTAACAGAGGGCTTAATTGTGCCTTCACTATAAATAGCAGGAGAAACTTCTGGAAAAGTTGGGCCACCAGTAACTTAGTATAACTTTGCAGCTTCTGTATTAAGGCATTTAAGTTACATGAGCTTAAACACTCAGTTAAATGTTATCAGTACTATTAATGTTAAAACTGAAACCTGAATCAATATCATCTCCATTTCTTTCCAGATGGGACCCTTAATCCTGAGATCCCTCCCAAAACAAGAATGTCAGGTCTTAATTAATTCACAGAAATGTTACAAGTCTCCAGTATTTCGTAAAATGCTTTCAAAATATCAGAAGTTTAATGCTAAATTAATGCTAACAGTCCTTATTACAATAATTATTAACTGTTTACAGTTGTAATCAGGTTGCTAAATGCCCTGCTCGTTTCAAAGAGGCCAGAAAAAGTTCAATTTGTTGCATAATCAGCTATCTGCTCTTCAGTACACAAGCTAAATATAGTAGAAGATGTCAGCTACTAAATATGTAAGACTTGACGAAACAGCTCCTCTCTAACCTCAATTCTTCCAAACAAGTGTTATCAAATTCTGCAGAATTTTAACTTTATTTAAATATCAGTATGGAAATAAATAGGCTCAAGCCTGTGTCATTTAGACGAAAACCCTCTTTATATAAAGCAGGAATGACCAGAGCAGTGCTGTCTTCCTTGAGGTTACAGGCACACAGCTGCCTGTGCTTCTGTTGCAGCTTCCAGCTTTCCCAAGCATTATGGTTGGATGAGGTCCTTGACACTTCTATCTGCCCTAGATGTCTATTTTAGAATAGATGAATTGGTACTGCCAGAATTGCCGTGGACAGTGGCAATACTGGGATCCTTTGGGACAACTGAGCAACTGAGAAAACTTGGGTCAAAATCATCCTCCATAAGCTTGGAGGAGCTTTGAAGAAGAGTCACAGTCTGGAACTATTTAGAGCAGCAGGAAATACAAAATAGGATGAGAAGAGAAAGACAAGCTGTGGCTTCCTGCTGAACAATAAATAGTTTTGCATTTCCAAAACCAAAGGTGGGAGAAGCAGAAAGAGAACGCTCCATCTGGCTTGAAGCAGTTGGGAGAGCTGACGGGAAAGAAGGACTTTCTGTTATTTATCAGACTCTTACTGAAAAATGCAAATGAAGGGTTTCTCCAGAGAGACAAAAGCCAACAGCTTCTTAAGAATCCATGTGTTATATGTTAAGGAGGGGAGACCTGATACTCCCTCAGACCAATAAGAGCTTTTGTTTTGAATCAGTTTTATACAAAGTGAGAAAAATGAGAAAATTTTAGCCTAGTCCACAGAGTTGGCAGATGTGAATGGACTATTAACCTTTTGTTTATTTGTTTGCACAGGTTTGGATTTGCCTACTATGAATTCAGATTCAGCACAGTATCCTCATTATTCTTGGAGAATGACATTAAAGTGTCAGATGACACCTGCAAATGAAGGTGAATATTTTTGGAATTGCTCACGTTTCTTTGCCCTTCATCTGATAGTGAGCAGGGTAATAGTGAATAACTCTAGTTGGGATGAGATTAATTTTGCCTAAATTCAGACACTCAAAATCTAGACATTTTGAGGCAGAAGGGTCACTCAGGTAATAGTAAAAGGTCTCAGTCGCTTTTCCTCCCAGATTTAGTTCAAGACATCTGCATGTACCCAGATGCCAGAAACAAAGAGGAGGCTGTTTCCAGACCTTAAAGGCAATACTAAAAGGAGCTGTAACTTGAGGTAAAACTTAACTCCAAAGAAAGCAAACCTTGCCAAGAAAGGCAGGTATGATTAACTGCAGTAACACTGATCTAATGGACAATTATCAGACTCAAATAAGGAAAATTATTAGGAAAGTGCAGTGCTCATACTAACCATTTTAAGGTTTTTTTATATTAAAAACCAGTTTTATCAGGGTTATCACCAATAGATGTGTATAAGAAATTGTAGGCATAGCTGACAGTCCCTCCTACAGTTCAATTTTCCTGACACATTCCTTTAGAAGACTCTGTTTCCAATTAGTTAAAATGTTACCAAAGATTAACCAAAGTTCTGGACTAATTTTTTCCCCAGGCTGTGAATCTGTACTTTTTTACAAGATTTTACGTAAGAATGACCCTAGGGACAAGCTCTTTGTCTTTCTGCTATTAAAATTATATTTGTGAAGAGTTTATTAATACTCCTACACTATAAAGAAGAACCTTCAAGTTTGTTGGCAGAGTGTGTTTTCTCTCCCATAAGGATCTATACAAATTTAAACATTTAGAAAATTACCAAACATGCTTAGTTTGGTAGTAAGGCAATAGAATTTTATCATTGCAGTGGCATTGTTACCTCTACAATGCATTGGATAGACAGATCTGCAGGGTTCTCTACATCCTACAAAATGAGTGTAGTGGCTTCACTTTAGAAACAGATGCTGGATTTAGAACCCAAAAAGAGCACTGTGATGCTTTTACGAAAAGTACTCTCTGGCTAGCACTCCAAACTTGTTTCAATAGTCTCTCACATTAACTTTTGTGAAGCTGGCCCCAATACCTGCATGTCATGGGCTGCAAAACTGTGGCAACTTTGAAATAGCATAATCTGATTTTGTCTGTCTGAGCACCAGAATCAGTGGGCACTTATGTCACTTTACCCCTGGATATCTATGCCTAAACAATAAAGGCCAGATTTCTCTCCAGCTTCAGGTGGCAGATCCATATCCAGCCATGTCTGGCCTTTACATTAAGATAAGATCTCTGCCTGTGTTTCCTCCATTTCCTGCCCACAGGGATGTTTTCTGTAGAAGAAAAGGCAGGGTAGGAACCATAGGATACTCAGTAGTCTGGTGTGATGATCGGGAAACAGAACTGGGAACTTCTCTGAATCATTATCTTCTTCATGTTCCTGCATGCACAAATAGACTGAAACCTCTTCCACTTTCTCTTCTCATCTCCCTTGATGCTCAAGCCAGTTGTGGTGTTGCTCAGCTCTGTCACCTGGGAGCCGATGGCTGGGAACGAGTTGGGCCATAGAAAGTGGTCCTACCCATCCCTTAACTTGGTATCTGCTTTTAAGCCCAGGGTTAACTGAACTTTTTGATTAGCCCCCTGTTCCTCACTGAACTACATAATGGGAAAGGCAGTGCTTACTCTGGTACCACATAAGGCCTGGTCTTGCTGAGCTGGCTTATCTTCCTAGATTGACTTTGACCCTGCCTTGTTGCAGTGAACTGTCCTGGCAATCTGAACTCTTGTCTGACCTGGGTGACGATTCCTGGACTTGCTCTGCTCCTCTATGAGTGTTGTGGGTCTCCACCAGGTGAGTAACAGTCCTGCTTCACTGCCGCCTTTCACCCCCAGCACCTGTCCTGCTTGTTCCTTGGCACAGATCCTGTTCTGATGTAAATAGCAGCACATACCATTAGCACATAAACTCTCCTACTCACATTGAGATGGTTGGTTGGCAGCCATAATGATCTTTAAACATAACCTAGATTTAAAAAAAAAAAATTAAAAAAATTCATACAAGAGAAGGTAGTTGTCCTGTTTCGCTATAAAAGGGGGAGTCGGGAAGGATTCATTTGATAGATTTCTCAGATAAAAATAAACCGCATACGCGGCAATATTATATCTGAGCACCATTTATTGATAAAAAAGGGTAAGTGTTCTTGCTAAAGAGAGATAGGAAACGGAGCATAGAGAGAGGAAAAAGAGAGAGGGAAAGAAACAGAAGACAGGGACAGCGCTACTACAAGAACCCCGGCTTTTTGTCTGCATCAGCTTAGCAGGTGGAGCGTGTGTGCTGCGAATTGCGGTGCATCTTGTCCTACTCCCGTGGCGGGCTGGGCGCGAGTTCCAAACAGTAGCAGGCCGCGTGTTCCCTCCGTTGGTGGAGAACAGGCTGTTGTGGCCATGGGCGCAGTCCTGGAGCAGCTGCAGGTTCCCAGGGTCGCGGCGCGGTGGCTGGGGGCATGACCGAGTGCAGGCGGTGACGGCAGGCCGGTCACTACGGGCTAGTGCTATGGCAGGTTGGTGCAGGCGGGCAGCGCAGGAAACACAGCGGCGGCGGCGGTCGTGGCTGGGTGCAAGCAGGCTCATGCTGCAGACGATGGCCGCAGCAGTGGCGGCGGGCTCGGCTGGGTGCAGGCCGCAGCAGCTGTGCCCAGGAAGCACGATGGGGGCAGCTGCCTGCAGCGGCGTCCGCTCCATCGGGCAGGCGGCGGAGCACGAGGTTGTCGCCACGACAAGCTGGTTTGCAGGAACGGTGAAGCAGGGAAGCAGGACCACAGGGAGGAAAAGGCAAGGGGGGAGGGGGGCTGAACGGACCCTACAGGTGAGCTCCCCGCTCTCTCCTAGCAACCCAAAGCAAAAACGGCTCCCATTGTGTTGTAGTTAGCTGCTTTTACGTGCAAAGGCTCCTCCTACATGCCTGCTTTGCAGGCATTTCTGGTGGGCATTCTTCATGGGCATCTGGGCATTTGCCCCACTGACAAGTGAGGTGGTGGTCACTCACAATCTGATCGTGGAGGCTTTCTCTGCCCTGACAGGCTGCTAGGAGAAGCTTCTCTGGGTACAGGGGTGCCAGCATCCGCACAGCGCCCACAGGAATTCTTCATCTCATGTACAACACATGTTGAGGCATAAATAAAAACCAGATTGGTCCCTCTCAGTAGTACCGAACATACCAGAAGTCCAAATATTCAGACAAGTATCCAATGAAACTTACCATTGCTAGATGGTCTTGCAGTTCACTGCTGTTTCTACCAGAGGTGTGGAGCGGGGCAGAGTCAAGAGGGACTGAGGCTCTTTCCACACAAGAGCTGAATAATGAAAGTGCTGTGATGACACTGGGTACTTTGCAGGGGATCTTCAGACATCTGAAACGAAAGTTAGAGATAATTTAAATCTTATGGACACAGAGAGAGCATAGGCTTTAAAAGTGAAGCAGGCCGAAAGAAAAATATAGGAACACAGAAGCAGTTTTGTCAACCAGCATATACTTTTTAAAGTTAAATATGGAAAAGCATTAATTGCAAGGACTTAAACGGCACTGTTGCCTGTCTCAAATACTGTTAAGGCCACAGAGGAAGTTTGCCATGAGATAAGCAGAGAATGAAGTGACAGGATGGCCCTACCTCCAGGCCTGGTGGAGGTGAGATCTGGTTAGTTCATCCTGGTTAACACATCTGGATAAAAAATCCCACTGTGGCAAAGTATGAAAAGAAGCAATGGCTCATACACATATCAGCAGTCAAACAAAGATCACCCCAAGTTATGGGACAGATAGATGACGTCTGCAACCACCAATGACCACCAAAGCCCCCTCCAGAATATGCCTCTGTGGATACCTGGCACTCGGACTTGAAATTAAGGCCCACAGCAAGAACTTGAGATAAGCAAAACATGGTACTATTGTCCAGGTATTGACTCAGACTTAGAGAGAAGTTCACAAAGCTTGGGGAGAAGAATCTATCACTGATAATGGACACAAAGAATTCAGAATTTATGGGCCACAAGGAAAGCCAACTCAGCAACTGTGCTAAAATCAGTTCTGACGGGTAAAAGGTAATTCCAGGGGAGATTGTGACCAGTAACTCACATCCCATCAACCCAAGAAACAACCCAAAAGACGAGAAAGACTGAGTGTGTGGACTAATTAGCATTAGAATGAGAGAATTAGCATTAGAGGTTAGGGAATCATTTAACAAGTAGAATAAGAGAACTATGCACCCAATGAATAGTTCCTCTGCTAAAACCTATAAATAGTGAGAAATTTTGAATGGCATTGGGAGACCCAGCACCAAGAAGCCCACGGTGAAGAAGAACCAATGGGATGCCACTGGATCCATGGGTGATGACTTTTTTCCTTCTCCTTCTCTTCCTTCTTCTTCTTCTTCCTGTTCTTCCTCTTCTTCTTCTTCTTCCCTCTCTCTCCCCCCCCCACCCCTTCCCCTCTCTTTTCTATTTCTCTCTATCTCTCTACCTTACATTTATTGTTAACTAAGATCTGTACTATTGATTTCAGCATATGGTCTCTTTTGCACCTTAATTTGGGCAGAGGCATCCTTCACTATTCAGATCTTAACAATAATGTCTGCCTTGTTTGCACATAGACATCACCAGGACACCCTGTGGGATCAGCACAAAGCAGTGACAAGGAATGATAATCATTCTGTTAACGTGGTTACCCTCACACAGGTTTGCAAATACGGCGTAGCATACAGAAGCAAAAAAAGACTTTACAAATTTCCAAAATTCAGCTGACCAAATGTGCAACTGTGCTCACTACTCAATGGAGACACATCAGCCATTTCCCAGGAACTACTGGCAGCAAGTATTGTTCATACTAACCCTAGGTAGCCCTAGATACTAGCACTAGTCTACTGAAGTGCAAGTGTAAATAGCGAAGAAAAGTAGAGAAAAAGAAGAAAAATTTGACGATTTGACTAACAGCTTAAATGTCTAAATAAAATGATTAGGAGATCGATTTTTTTTCCAGACAAATGAATGTAACAAAACAAAAAAGTTAGCAAATACCATTAAGTTTATCACAGGTTTCAGCTCTTCATCATGAGATGCTTCTTCGAAAGTCCAAATTCTATGTGCTTTCATCAGAGGGACCATTCGCATGCTGAAATCAGACTGTGCCATTCTGCAATAAATTCTTCCGGCACCTGTATATTCCTGAGCCATGAACTGCACTTGAGAGTGACTGAACTTTGGCTGCCTGATAACCTCCACACAATGTAAAAAATGAGAAAAGTAGAAATTTTATGGAGCTACTTATAAGCTTATCTCCTCCAGAAAGCCTCACTTTCTAAGTCAGTCAGTGGCAGAAGTCAGTCCAAACGTGACAGTGACACTATTCTTGTAGAATAATGCGTCTAATGCATCTGGAAGCAAAGAGAAAGTAATGTCAAACTCCAGTATGTGCTAGCAAAAAGAAATCCAAACAAGAAAAGAAGCTGCTGGTAGTTTTCTTTTCACTTGAAGTTCGATTTATTTTGTTAAATCATTGAGTTACAACTAGAAAATCAGAGTAAGCTCTTGTTCTCTCTCCTCCAAGGCAAAGGGTAATCCTGAACATGCCTCAAAAGCTGACAGTTTGAAGAAAAGCCAACACACATCTCACTGAGCAGAGTGTTTAAAACCCACAGATCTATCACTGTAGCAAAGTGCTTTGTCCCTTTCCCCACATTAGCTGACACCTGACCGTTGTTTTGAACTGTAGTACTCCACACTTTAGGGCCAACACAGAGCTGTATGTTACTCTTCCATGCCTATCATACCTTCCTTTCTCTCACTAGACTGGTTGAATAAGCGCTTTGCTCTCTTTATTCTCTATGTTTCTCAGACTTGGCACTTTGTCTGCAGTTCTCATTTTTTCCAGTCCTTTGACTTTCCTCCCTTGCTGCACTGCTTCTGGTTTTTGTGCTGAGTGTCAGGCCCAGCCCTAGTTCAACTTCACCTCTCACCTACCCACCGAGTTTGTTTCTGGATCTTATTTCTATTTCCTGCATGGTACATTTTTTCCAATCACAATCATATTTTCTTCTCTAACATTTTCTCTACCCAAGCTCTTCTTTTGCAGCCAGTCTTTTCAAATTTGGGATAAAAAATAATGCCCCTAATACTCTTTCTCCCATCTGTTTCTTTCACTTAATTTAAATTGAGATAACAGTTCAAAATTTTGAAGACAGCAGGTTCCTACAAGTGTTGCTTGTTAGATGGGGAAGCAACCAATCCATGTGCAGAAAAGAGAGTTTGTTTCTTCAATATCCAAGTGCCAGATTAGCTACGTTCTCATATAGGAGATCCGCTGAACATTTTTAAGGAAATTTTGACTCCTGCTGTTGTATTTGAAAACCAAACAAGCCTGAGAAACTAAAAAGGCTTCAGTAGGAATGTAGAACAAGCGAATGTAAATGTCTGTAGCAGTCTTCTGTTGTTTCACTCTGCTGAAGTTTTAGTAAGAAGGAAGGCATAAATTTAATATAGCTCATAAATTGATAAAAAAATTAGCAAGTAAAAATACATAATAATTAGCTATACATTAGCTATATAACTAAACATACAAAACTTTAAATATTTTAGTTATAGCAATGCAGTCCTATCCCTTAAATCTCCCAGTTCAAGAGAGGAGAAGGATTTTTTAAAATTTTCATGGCTATTTTACACTAAAGTAACCTGTCCCACTTTATGCTTGCACAGTGCCTCATGCAACAGAATTCTGCTCTGCCTGGACACTAAAATAAGAAACAAAATTATTATGCATTCATGATTCCACAAAGAATAAAAATGGAGAGCAGTAATTTACAGTACTGCATTTATAATTTCCTCCTGTTTTACATCACTACTGGAAGTGAAAAAGGTAAGGTTGAAACAGGAACTCTGATCCTCAAAGAACAGCACTGCCATTCTTCATTCAAAAGCTGTATCAGAGACAGAAAGGGAGCAATTGAGTAAGACAGTTTTCATCACATGCTGCTTCACCAAACAGGCTTTTGACATAGTCATATTTTGTGTTCCCCAAAATAGCACTTCAGCATGCTTCAGTTTATGAACTTGTTTTTTTTTTAACTTCTTTGAATTTAATTAGGCTATTCATCAGTTTGGTAAATGCAAAGAACCTTTTAAAAGGGGAACAGTGATTGATTTTTAAAGTGCTATAATCACTTCATCTAGCTATAAAAAAATACTTTCCAATATATTTCAAAGTATATTAATATTCACTTTTAAAAATACAACATCTTCTGTCCTTATTTTAATATATAACCAAGAAGCTACCATAATATCACAAGGTGAAGTTCTTTACCCAGCAAAGCTCCTGTATAAAGCTCCCATTAACATCTATCCTTCATGTGAACCTTGATGACAGAAGGAAATTCTGGGAGTCAAATCAAGTTTGTCCTACACAGGTCTGGATCTAGGTCTGAATGGACTCACATGCAAACTAAAGGCGTATGACTATACCAGCACTTCTCCCAGTAGCATAAACTATCATTATGTGCACCCAAATAACAGTTTGAGAGGGGTCTCAAGCATTTGTGTGTGTGATTGCACTGAGCAATGTTGAAAAACTGCAGAAAAAGGGAATCCCAGAACTGGCTAACTTGCCAGCAACCCTATGGAATTATGTGCAATTCAAGTCTCTCATTTTGCAGAGTCTTGCACCAAATTGCGTCAGAAAAATACTTTATATACTGCAGCATTTGTAACTTAGTCTGTCAGTCCCAGGGAAGGAATTCACCTCTGAAATATGTGTATTCTAAATGTTTTCAGCCATAGATGGTGTCACAGACGTGTCCCTGCTGCAGAAACAGAGGTTATTGCCTCAAAGAGAAAGAGTTAGTCTTCAGACGATCAGTGTGACAGTTTGCAACTTTTATGTTCTTGGTGAGGCCCAAACCCAACAGCTTAATCATCAGAAGCATTGCCTGTGTGACAAGGCTGACTGACCTCCGGGTGTATTGTCACCACCACAAATCTGACTGCTGAGACCTCTGACGAATACGAGTACAGTTGTGCTGTGTGAAATGCCTGTAACTCTGCCTGGGGCTGGCCAGCTCTGGAGAGAGAACTAATACTTGCACTCTCTGTGAGGCTGCTCCTCTGCAACCAGCAAATGCTGTCATGTAATGGAAGGAAAGGCAGTGGGACACTTTCAGCGTCTCATTTCTGTATAGCAAATGCTTCACAACACTCCCGCATCCCTTCTCTGTACCAACCTGAGTCATTTAATTCACTCTTTCTCACTCCAGCTGTCTGTCCTCCTCATTTATGCCTCTGCACTGGATCAGCTCTTTTCCATCTATCAATAGAGTGTCATCCTGCACTTTGCCTATGTATTTTTCTCTTGCTTTTTCATTAATTGCATTTCTTCCCCATGTGTCCCTTCATATGACTTTGCTGCTGTACCTTACCTTGCCTTGCCTTGCCTTTCCTTGCCTTGCCTTTGCCTTTGCCTTTGCCTTTGCCTTTGCCTTACCTTTACCTTGCTTTA
Organism: Callaeas wilsoni; assembly: GCA_013398955.1. Taxonomy (NCBI): domain Eukaryota; kingdom Metazoa; phylum Chordata; class Aves; order Passeriformes; family Callaeidae; genus Callaeas; species Callaeas wilsoni. Next base: position 29,387 of record VWPU01017865.1, on the reverse strand, counting down.
CCTTCCCTTTGTTCCATCTTGGCTTGAGCAACATACAGGCAGACTTGATCCCATTCCAGGCATAGCCCAGTGAAATCCTGCATGAGCCATGAGTAGCGATGTGGTGCACACCAGCAATCTGCCATACCTTTAGCAAACAAGAATATATTCTACTCAGCCCATGGATATTAAAAATTACAAAATATGTGTGGGAGTGTAATTGCCATTCCTCCCATTTTACTGTTGGGTTTAAAGCATGTTAAATTGACCACTGTAAAAGTATTTCAATTATGCCATTAACAGCAAAAAGAAAGCCAGTCATGAGTCACACCAGTAAATTTTAGGGAAGACAAACAGACTCATACTGTGTGCACACAGACCTCTTCTATTGATATAATACTTGGTAATCCTGAAGTGCCTGACTCAGTGTTGCATGTAGAGAGAGCTCAGGAGCCTTCTAGTGCTCAGGGATGCTCTCACAGCAACTCTGACCACAGGTCAGCCTCCAGAAAAGCGCCTGGGAGGAGCAGAGAACAAGGCAAGCACCCTTCTTGCATGCAGAGCAGAAGGAGAGAGTGGCACGAGTAGAGTACGGTGTTTAGCAAGAGCATCAGCGGATGATTCTGGCCTTGAGAAACGAAGCAGGCTTATAAAGCCGAGAACTGTAGCCCAAACATTTTCCTTTCAGGAGAAAACAATGTGCAAATGGGCACGTAACTGCAGCTCTTACTGAGCTTTACACTCCTCTGTCATACATCAGCAAAAGAACTGCGCTTTTGTTTTGGGAGGGAGTTTCGACTCCTTTCAATGAAGAGCACTGAACAGCAAGTGAACTCTCTTCCCTCTACTACATTTTATCTGATAGATTTAAATAATTCATATAATAGCTACAAAAAATCCCAGAAAGCAAAAGTGTTTTAAAATTTGCTTCCATTTGTGTACTTCAGGCTTCAGTGAAACAGCTTAGAAATACAGGCCCATTCAAGCTGAAAGAGGACAATTTTGGGGGTTCTTGCACAAAATACTTTTACTCTCAGAGTAGACTGCTTTGAGTGATCCTTTTCTTCCTCAATTTTGTTGCTACAAATAGCAAACTCTCCTGCCTCCAAACTGCATCACCTTGAGAGAATGAATGCTGCTTACAGGATTCAGAACAGTACACATGCCATCAAAATATTACAATGCATTTCAAGTCTGGAGACAACACCGTGGAAATATGCCCCAAGAATGCCAGAGGTAATCAAAGGCTGATGAATAGAACATGAGATGGAGGAGCCCTGCTCCATCGATTTCTTCCTTCTTTCTTTTCCCGGGAAAGCTGATGTATTTTCCTTTTTTTTCCCCAAAGGATAAGCTACTTTCATTTATTACAGTTCAATCCCTCTGTTATGCATACCATGCCCATACTGGTTACAGGATGTGTAGTGCTTAAAATGGATTCTGGTTGCAAAATTAATTCCTGTTTTCATTCAGATAACAGGAAGTTTTAGCTACATTTTTTTTATAAATGATTGATGCAGATACCTTGATTAGTCTGGTAAAATCATTGGATTCTGTACTTACATAATAAAAATAATTTTTAGAGGTCGTAATTATTTTTTTAAACTGTAAACTATTTCCATACATTTAATAAATTAGCCATTAATGAGGCCAATATACTTCTAACATAAGAAATAAAAGGGAGGATTGTATCAAGTCAGCGTAAGTTAGCAATTTGCTTGTACATACATCTTAGGTGTCTAACAAAGGCAATTCTTCTCAAGCAAGTGCCAAATTTTCCTGTATAGACAATTAAGGTGCGTCATTGACTTTTATGATTTCCAGAGGGAGAGAGATGCTGTTTCTCAGAGCTGAATGGCCCGGATCCTGAGTGATGAAAAGCAGTAAGAGACTCCTATTGTATGAGATCCTATTATATTGAAACATTTTTGCTTGCAACTTTAACTAGATAACCATGTCTACTTAGAAGATTTTTAAAAGGAGCATTTTAGCAAGCTCTGGAGTTCTTTATCTTCTTTAAACTTTCTGTTTGTTGCCTTTAGCTGCTGGAGAGTTAAGACAAGGCACTCTTTCATCATGCTACATTTTGCAGAGAAGTGCTGCATGTCAAGGACTCATCCCTGACATCCTACGTTGTGCTTCATGACATCCATTTAAACCAGGTTTGTTGTATTCCATCCCATGACCTGGGATAATGAGGTGTATGGCTGGTGTACCAGGACTTGATGTGTTGCAGCATGGCATTATCTGCCTTGGGAAATGTGAAATGAAGGCATTGTCTGAAAAAATATAATTAAGGAAAAGGTTTCTTAGCCCTTAATAGCAGAGCATGAACACTATGAAGGCTGCTGCTGTTTTTTGAAAAGAAATAGAATAACTAATGCCAAATGGAAATGGTTTTATTCTTCTTTGCTTGAAGGAAGCATTTTGGAGAATACAGAGCCTCAAGAAACAGAATGAACCAAAGCAACTGAAATCAAGGTTATATAGTTCTCTTGAAAACCTAACTGAGGCTTTGTGTTTGAATAATGTATTATTATATTTTCACATCACCTGCAACCCAGTAAAAGGAGTTATTCCTTGAAAGTAAGTATTCAGAGAATTCATATCCTCACAAAGGAATCATGTCATGAGAATCAAAAGCAAAAGGTTTGCTGGATGATCAGGATTTGGAGATAAATTTTTCTTGTGCTACCTGCTCATGAAATCAGCCTACACGGCTGTTGAAATCACAAGGCTTTTTTTCATAGAAAAAATACACAGTCCTGTAATTCATGTTTATACAAACAAAAGTGCAGCGCTAATCATATGTTCTTATGACTAATCGGAATGTTGTTATTGTCTGTAAGACAGTGGCACCTAGAAGTAGCTCTAATATGGATTTGGCATCCATTGCATTTAGCATCCATTGCATTTAGCATCCTGAAATCAGGTGTTATACAAACACAAAGGATGGCACATGCTTGAGAGAGCTTACATCCTAACTTAACACAATGAATCAATGAACCTCATTGGTAACAAATAGAGGGGAACATGGAAAGAAAGAATAAAATGTGGAGAATAAGAACCGTATTTTAGAAGTCAGTAGAAATGCTCATTACTTTTCTTTCTCGAGGATGTTTGGAAAAGATAAAGCTAGATGTCTGTCAAGACTCATTGTATGGGAGGATGTGAGGGATGGGCAACCCCAAAACCAAGGTCCTAGTAGGGATGCTGCACTTCCCATGACAGAACAATGTTTGACAAAACCCTAAGAAGATGGTTTGTCAAAGGAGGAATACAAGGGGAGAAATAAAGTGAAATGTCCCAAAGAAGAAAATGTTTACAGGATCAGGACCTTGGTTTTTATCCTCTACAGAGTCCTTTACATTGAGTTCAATGAAATTTAAAAGCCATCCTTTCCCTTTAGTCATGCAATGAAGCTGTGTAGAGATGATGAGGCTAGTTGTGCAAGTGAGGTGAACACTATTTGCCCTCATTGGCCCATCAGGGCAAGAATCTGTAAATTCCATTTTCACGGTATGACAGAATAAAAATAAGTGTGGCTGTACCTTCACCAAGCTCTAAAGTCTCTGTATTAACAGCTAGGTCAGTGTGAGTGCGTGCTGTTGTAAATGAGAATTAGACTGTGAGCATCTACATTCTTCTGCAGTACCTTCCTCAAAGGAATTAAGCACACACACCCACCTCTGCCAGGATGGTTTTAGGCCCCACATTTCAAGAAGACTAGCTGACCCACTACTGCTTGTTATGGTCAAGTGGAGTTAACCTGCTCTAATTAAGGTAACATCATCAGTCAAGAGTGCATTGATAACATCCTAACAGGTTCCTCATGTTGGTTCTCTGTATCATCTCTTCTTCAGGTTTTAGATGTTCAGTTCTGGCTTTATGAAGGCATTGAAATACAAGAGCAGTACAAACCACAATGTCCCACTGCCTGAAGTCCTAAATATTGATGACAGCACAATTGAAAGAAGGGCAGCAGTTCTAATTTTGTCCTGTCTTTATCCTGATGTGTTGGACATCCTGTAATTGTCAAAGCAGTCCAATGACAGATTCCAGTAAAGTGAAATTGCTTTTTCAACTGTTACAAAATAACAATCACCAGGCTTTGGGGAAAATTGCTGAAAATGGTGACATGAATATTGCACACTCAATCACATGCTCCAAAAGAGTCACTAATATAAAAAAATTGATTACTAAAGGTGCTACACTTTGTTACCCACTGACATGCACAAAAGATGCCTGTTGTCCAATACAGCAAATGTTGAATAAATTGACTTTGCTGCAGAATATAATTATTTCTATTAATAACAGTCATTAAAGACATTCCAGGCTCTGAGTTTTTTACATCTGTTGAACTTTCATTTTTTTTGATTATATATGGAAATTTAACCAATAATATTAAATTCACACTAAACCCTTTCACAGATGAGGTCTTTTACATGGAGAAGAGATGCAAATTTAGAAATAAATTTTCAAGGTTTTCATGATGCACAGTTACATGACTATATAATTATTTTGTAAGCAGAAATTGAGCAAATTCACACCTGGGGTAGTGGAGCCTGTATTTAAGCTTTAAGCAAAGGTTCCGTTCACACTTTGATAGTGTAGAAGTGTGCAGAGTTGACCAAGAATGAGGGTGTGCCCAGATGAAAGGATGCAATTGTACCCTTCAGCTCAGGGGTCCTGGCCCATCCTTGCCCTGGTGGCATTCCATCATCTGCCCATATGCCCCAGATGAGCTCTGCCCATCCCAGGGAAGCTCCCTTTCTTCCTACTGCACAAATCTTGTAACTTAATGCTTTGAACTGTCTGTCATTTAGAAAAATGTTCAAGTGAAATGCGCATTTAATTACCTCACTGAGAATGTCACTGATCAATTGTCGGTGTTAGTCTATTGTTAGAAATGTCACGTTGGTTCTGGCTGTTTCTGATATATATGGCTTTTCACACCAGCCTGTAGAGGTGGGCTGCAGGTCCTGCAGGTATTTCCATTACAATATACTGGATTTATCCAGAGGAAACAGTGAGAACAAAGAGCTACATTTATCTTTCACCTTGGCATGTGCACATATATTTCATGCTAGACCCTCCATAAAAATTTTTAGGGGGCAGTCAGGAATGGATTGAAGAAAACTGACTGAAAAGGTTCCTTCCACCGTTTTCACAGGAAGTCACAGACTATGTGTAAGATATTTTTAAAAGTCTGTTTACTACTTCCATTATTTTTCTGGTGCTTCACTTTTCAGCTGACAAAGTGATTTATTAACTGTCTTTAAAAAGTTCCATTTCATTGAACAAATGATAAATATCAAAACCTGAAGTCTGACCCAACATCAATAGCAAACATTTGCAGACTTAGTTTATTTTTCAAAGAATAAACAATAGGAGAATGAATGAATACTCAATATAAGAACAAATTAGAAAAGAATTATTGTTAGCCACAGTGACTGAAAGACTCAACTTGCTGTGTTAATTCCACTAGAGGCAGATGATAATCACATTTGAAAATTGTGAATTTCCACTCCTCACCTGGATAAAGGGCGTCCATGAAGAAGGAAATGTAGTTTTAATTAGCAGAATAAAGCAAAACACTGACCTGTGTCCTACTACATAGACTTCTCCTACCCACCATCCATCTTGAGAATGTTGTATGAAAATTGGTGTTGTCACTTCTGTTAAACTCATGGAGATGTGACTTGGTGCTCCCGCAGGTAACTACAATAGAGAAGATGGTGTTATTCCCAAATACACACACACACGCGCACACACACATACACACATGCACACGTTGAGTGCAAAGGCAAAAACTGGGAAGCAGTCAAAATTCATTCATTCATAGAAAACATTACTTCCTACTGTTCATGAATGCCATTAGTTTCATTTAAGCCATTTGTAACTCCTTCATTGTATTTTGTTTAAGGTCCAGCCTTCTTAAATTGATCTTCTTTTAATTTCAACTACTGTTTAAATATAGAAAGACATGTAAATATGAAAATATTCACAATTTTGGTTCTACTCATTTTACATCTTGCTAATGCTTGTTGAACTGGCTGTCAGAGCAGTTAAGAATGGAAAGGATCAAATAATACCCAGCTGCAGTGACACTTGGCAATTCGCTACACCTACCTGTGTCAGTCAATTCAAGCCAAAGGCCTGCAAGAAAAATGGAAAATCCACATGAACAAGTGAGATTTCTTGCAACAGCACCATTACCTCACTTTATGACATCAATTTTCATTCACTCCTTGGAAGGTGATGGAGGGCTGAAGAGGTCCAAAACCCTCCAGAACAGATTCAGAAGTTCTGTGGCCTGTAGTTCCTTAAACTGCACTTCAGCACCAGTAGCAGAGGAACAAATAGTGCATGAGTTTTTCATCTTTGGGATTGTACATGCCGTTTTCCCCAAGCAAATCCTAGACACTACCAGCAGATGATTTACCAGCATAAGCCAGAATACCTTTAGGCTCTTAGAAACACAGCTACTCTGAACATTTCCTGGTATCCATATGGCACAGCAGCATGTAACAGAAACAAACTCAGTTTTCAGAAAGAATCTGGAAAACTGTTCAAGGAAAAATTTTTTGAGTAGAGGCAGAGGGTCAGGAGTAGAGATCCTGTAGTGAAAGAAGCAAGAAGCTAGAAGAAGTCAGGGCAGATTCCTCCAGTGAAATACACACTTCCTCAGTGGAAAGATGATCAGAGGAAAGGCAGGTTTGAACCAGAACTAAGGGTTTTATGGATTTATATCTGAGCTCAGCTTCTAAAGGAACCATTGCACAGAAGTATACATTTTAGTCATTTAAAAATTAAAATTTGATTCTACTTCTTGAGCTTTCCAGAAAGATGAACTAGAAGAAAATATTTGCAACTCAAGGAATGCTGAAGATACTTATTTTTAATCGCTTTTGTATAGGTCCCTACTGTGTCAGAACTGGCTGAGACACAGAGAAGCCCCTGCACAAAAGCAAGGAGAGGATAAAGAAGAGGAAAATGGCATTCTTCAGTGAGACAAAAATAGAGCATAGACAGAAAAAAACCTGAGTGTCTGACGTATCTTTTCTTCTGTAAGATACCAGATTGGTAAACAGTAAGTGTAGCTTGTCTCCCTGGCACTAGCTGAAGGCCAAAGATAGCACATCGACCTTCTCCAGGGTCTGCTGGGACTGGAGTAACCTTCAGGGTCGGGCTTGTCAGATTTGCTGATATCACAGGAGATTGTCTCCATGGCTAAAACACAGGCTGCTGTCATATATCTTTTCGCTGCTTATCCAAGTGACCATGAAGAAAAAAATCAATTTAGTTTCTCAGAAGTAGAACTGCACAAAATTCATGTGGTTGGAATAATGCGTGGCTAAATGGTGTTAGGATTTGTCATAATAATAAATACATTTAATTATGCAGTCTAGTTCTCCACCAATTTTTAGATTCCTACATAATAATAAGAAATTCAATTTATGTGAATGGCTACAGTGTCAGGACACTGACAGAGCCTGTGACAGGTGCTCCTGGGGAGGGTAAAACAGAAAGAATCAAGAGAAATAGTGCTATACAGACTGGAAAATTTCAAAGGGAAACCCTCTACTTTAGAGAAGCATACTCAATAAGCTCAGAACAGTGAAGTCACAGGGGAAAGAACTGTGTTCCTGAGCCGTTCCATGTGTCATCGACGTCCAGCTTAGTCACAACCAGCTCACAGCAGAGTTTCAGCTCTCAGCTTCCATAGCTGGATACCTTCTCCACAATATTAATTACCTGGGTTACTTTACTCCTTAGGCTTTGCCAGAGAAGTTGTAACTGTCCCATTCCTGGAAGTGTTCGAGGCCAGGCTGGATGACGCTTTGAGCACCAAATCTACTGGAAGGGGCCCCTGCCCATGGCAGTGGGGTTGGACTCAAAGATCTTTAAAAGTTCTTTCCAACTCAAACCATTCTGTCAGATTCTGCAATTCTATGACTTCTGCTTTAACCTCCTCAAATAAAGTCAGAACACAAATATAATACTTCAGCTTAAAATTTAAATGGTGGAGGTAACTCTATCATTTTGGTTTGCCTTGCTTTTATTTGGTTTCAGAGATCAGATCCTTTCGAGATGATAAGTTTTCATTCTGGGAGTTTCTGGTAGAGACCCATCTTTTAGAACTAAAAAAATCATCAGAAACACAAAATCCTGTGGAGCTACACTCCCCATTGCTAATTTGGTAGAAAGAATATGAATTCTTCTAAAAGAAAAACACCCTTTCAAGATCATATGATCGCAGGAAAGATTTTTATATGTGCAAAAATCAGTTAAGGACCTATTTTCTGTAGAGATATGGTGGAAATCATGTGTCTAACTAGCATTTGTATGTTCTGAAATTTTGCTCTTCAGTGAATATTCAGTTATTCAATTTGCTGGCATAAATGAACAATTTTCATGATCTACTTAGGCAAACATATTGCACTGAAACCTGAAATGGTTGTAAATTATATATATGGCTATTTTATTTTTTAAATCTGGAAGTAGTTCTTTCATGTAGCTGCTGCTAACTGTTAAAGAAGAGAAACACGTTCTTTACATATCATACAGGTGTTCATGAAGTGATGATAAATATGTTCTGAAATATCTATCATAAATGGCTCTCTTTGAATTTTTATTTTTCTTCTTTTTTGGAGTAGCAATGTCCATTTATTTTCAGTGTTTTTCCTGATGGTAAAATATATCCATTTTATCACGTAGCTCCAATAAGCTTGCTTTGTTAACTACATGCATTTAAAAGTATTTTATTCTATTCTGACATAACTGCTTATTATAAAACTATGATTTTATAAATTGAGAAGTATCTTTAGCAACATAAATCTGTTTTCCTTCAAACCATTTTGAAGTGAGATGTTTTGGACATACTGGAATTTTTATGAGCCTTCCATCTAAATTTTAAGTTACCTATTTCATCAGGGAGTTAAACACATTTCTGTGCAAGCAGTGCAGTATAGGTTTCAAATGTGTTTTCAAAACTACCTCTGAGAAAAATCTTTGCTATCAAACATGGCATGTATTCAGCTTTTTTCTTCCTTTTGGTTCTCAGCCTCACTCTAAGAAGAAGAGTGAGGCATTCAATATTTCTTCTCTGATTTTCTCCTTGTCCTGTCCTTGAATCTTAAATATTGCAATTTCTTTTTGGAGAAGTTGTAACAGGTTCATGATGACATGTGGCAGTTTAGTAGTTCATTCTGGTTTCTTTTTAAAATATAATATAAAAACACCCTAAGTCTCCACTTTCACAATGACTACAAATGGAATTTCTTCCCACCCCCCCACCAAACATTTTCAAGAAATCTTTTTCCAGAACTCAGAAACTAAGTATCTTTTTTTTTTTGCTTACTCAATGTCCATCTTCATCACCTTACTTTCAGCTTTCAGTGTCCCACTGCCCTTAGAGATATTAGCATCACCCTTGATCAAGGTGATGCTCCTCCTTGACTGAGGAAAAAAGAGAGAGCATCAAAGCGCAGGGGAGAGATTCAAGATTGCCTTTGCACAAAGGAGCAGCACGCCACAGTAACAGTTCCGCAATAGCTGTACTTCTGTGCTGCAGCAATGTGCTGTGCTACTGTAATATGCTGGACTACCATAGCAGCTCTATCCTCACTTCCAGAGGAAGAGTCATAAAATGAAATTGCTAAAAATAACTCTTCAGATGAGAAGCTGTTCCTATTCAGCTTATAAAAAGGAGGCTGAGATGAGATCTTGCGTAGCTACTTATACATGTAGGGGGAAAAAAGATTTTACAAGTGTGTAGTTCTGGCTTTTAGGAAAGAAAGTAAAACTGGAAGTCTATTCAGTATTATATAACATGAGACAACCAGATCCAATGAGCAGAAGTCACGAAAATTCACCTTGACATATGATACAGATTTCTAACAGGGAAGATGATAAATTAACACTGATTTTGGAGGGTGGTGCAGTCACTATTATTGGAAGGTGACGTTAGTTGCTGTCCTAAAGATAGGATTTGATCCAGCTTCTGAGAGTGTGAAGACTGCACAGGCAGGTACCAAAGTAAGCCTAAGAGGTTGTGGTCCTTCTTGCCTTGGATCCTGTGGCTTCAAATACAGCTCTGCCATCCACTTTCAGCCAAACATTCCTAGGGCAAGGAAGGTACAACACTCTTGCCTGTGCGGTGCCAGAGAACTGGCAGCTCTGCAATAAATGACTGTAATCTGTTCCTCATTTCAATAAGAACAGGAACTGACCAAATTTTGTTTTCTCCATTTTTCTCCCTTACTCTAAGACATCAGACTTTGACTGGAGCAGGACAACAGATGAACTGGTATTCTGAAATGCACCTGTCAAAAGATGGATGATTGACATTTACTCAAAGTCAAATTGAATATCAGATTTAGGATGACGAAGAAATGCTTCTGGGAAGAAAAATATATCCATACTGGAAGGACTCGTGGCACTTTTTGCAATTTAAGTAAAACAGGTCCTTTCAGTTGTAGTAGATTCCCTTCACTGTAGACTGATGCCTCAATCTTGTCTGTTCCCACTCTGTGGTACAAAAGGGTTTAGTTGCTTGAGGATTGAAATATTTAAGTCTAATTAAAGTCATTGTGTTCAGAACAGAATGTGTGGGTGACATTTACAAGCCTTTAATACATGAGAAGTCAGTTTAAGTAATTTAACAGTCATCTCTGGCCCCTGAAGATGACATACTCCATGAAATGGTGAAATCACTACTTCTCTTAATTGATCTCCCTCATAAATACAGCATCAAATCCAGCCATCTGGTGTCATTTGTTACCCTAAAGGTTTTTGCTTACTGAGAGCCTTTTGGGCCCTTCTTAATGCCATCTCCTTTCAGTTTCTGCTACAATGTGTGCACCCTGCCAGAGTGGATGGGCAGTCTCTGCCTCCACCCTGGTTCCTCTGTGCTTCCTCTTGGTGAAATCTGTGGGTCCCTCAGCCAGGAGGAGGGAACTGGTGCACTAAGCCACGTGTGACTTCTACAACACCTCAAGAGTAGCATACAAGATCCTGGAATCATCCCAAAACTGGGAGCTGGTGTCTCCACCTGAAGCCAAAGGGTTTAGACTCATAGTGATCACCAGGAAAAAGGTTTCACTCTTATGGGACTTACTAAGTTTGCCTATGATACTAAATTGGGAGGAGCTACTGACTCCTTTGAAGGCAGAGGGGCTGGGCAGAGAGACCCTGAAAAATTCGAGGGTTGGACAATCACCAGCCACCTGGAATGGGACAACCCTGGATGTACAGACTGGGTAATGAGACGCTGGAAAGCAGTGCCATGGAAAGGGACCTGGAGGTCCTGGTTGATGGCAAGTTGAACATGAGTCAGCGGTGCCCTGGCAGCCAGGAGGGCCACCCATGTCCGGGGGTGCATCGGGCACAGCATCGCCAGCCGGGCAAGGGAGGGGATTGTCCCGCTCTGCTCTGAGCTGGGGCGGCCTCACCTTGAATATTGTGTGCAGTTTTGGGGGCCACAATATCAGAAAGGTATTAAACTATTAGAGAGCGTCCAGAGGAGGGCAACAAAGTTGGTGAAGGGCCTTGAAGAAAACCTTATAAAGAGTGACTGAGGTCACTTGGTCTGTTCAGCCTGGAGAAGAGGAGACTGAGGGCACACCTCATTGCAGTCTACAACTTCCTTGAGAGGGGAAGAGGAGGGGCAGACACTGATCTCTTCGCTGTAGTGACAGGACCAAAAGGACTGATAGGAAGCTGTGTCAGGGGAGGTTTAGGTCGGATATTAGGAAAAGATTTTTCACCCAGAGAGTGGGGAATTGGAACAGGCTCCCCAGGCCTTACAGAGTTCAAGAAGTGTTTGGACAATGCTCTCATGTACATGGTGTGGATATTGGGACTGTTCTGTGAAGGGCAACGAGTTGGACTCCATGATCCTTGTGGGGCCCTTTTAACTCTGCATATTCTATGATTCTACAAAAACCAGTAAGAGCCCAGCAGCTAAGAGGCTCTGAGTGCCTGTCTACATGGTTCCAAGAAAAGGAGCTTCCAGAAGCTATAAATACATTTATAAAGCAAGGATAAATGGAGAAGATACAAGCAATCACAGGAACAATCCTTCTTACACAGGGAAGAGGTGTCCAGCACCTTTAGCATGTCTGTGTAACTAAACAATGGGTAATGAGATCTGCTTTACCACTTCTCCCCAGAGCTAGTACAGTTGTCCAACAGCTCAGATTCACCTCTACCAGGACCTGTTTTATCTGGATGATCCACACTCTCACCTTAGGGCATTGCTTTCCATCCGTTTTCCCAGAAGACCAAAATCTGACTCCTTGTTTTTGGTCATGCCTTCAAAACTTGATCCAAGATAAAATCCTCTTGGAATAGACTTTTAAGTCAGGATTAAAAAAAAAAAAAAAGGCGTCTTGAGATTAAAAAAACAGCCCCTCATATACAATCCCATTAGTCATAGCATCCCAGAACTCCACTCCCTGCCCAAGACTCCTTTGAGCTGGAGTGGGTAGAACACTGAATAAAATACTGCCATGTCACAGACAGTTATAATTCTTTGAGCATTAGCTTAAAAAAGCCAGGAAGTCTGGTGGAGAGTGTTTTATATTTACTTTGTCCTGTACAAACAGGCCAAAGAAAGTACAGGGAGTGGACAGTCAGGCTGGTTCCTTGATTTCTTGGAAGTCAATGAATCATTTCACTGTATCCTGAAAGCACCAAGCATATATACCATCTGATGTGACACAGAGTGGTTTTACAACAGGAGTTTCAAAGTACTTATTATAATAAGTTCTGCAGAAGGGAAGTCTGTGCAAGTAAAACACGATGTGTCTAACTGATCTATGAAAATCTGCAGAAATTTGAGGTATTTGGCCTGGCAGGAGAAAAGAGAGTGCCTACATTTCCTTTAGAGTTAATGGTGCAGGGTAGGTGTGTCTGAAGACAGTGGAACGGAGATGCAGTCTCACTAAGTCAGATCTTTATCTTTCTCCATTATCCTAAAATGTTAGATGACTTTGTCTATTTAGAATCCACTCCCCATCGTCCTCTTTGAAGATATCAACCTAATAAAGCATGACCAGCTCTTTTTAAGAAATAAAATGATAACCATTGTGTCCCACTTTCCTATCACATAGATACTAACAGAGGAAATGTTTGCTCCAGAGTGGGACAGGTTTGGCTGTGCACCCTCATAAAACCAGGGGAGTTTGTCTTCATCTTTCCCAGAAGGATCTCCTAACAGGTTCTGGTGTACTGAATAGAGGAAAATATTTCCTCTCTTTGTTCTAATGTGCAAAGGTACCAGTGAAAAAGAACAGTCATGGAGTTTCGTACCTTGGACACTGTTATCCAGGGATTTCTGAGTGTAAATGCCATGATTTTTGATATTTCCCACCTCTTTTCCTGGAAATAACACAGATATGCCAGGTGATTGAGACTTCTCCCTTTCCCAGCTGCAAGAAATAGCTTTACAGCTATTTGTGCGATCAGCCACAGCCATAAGTTGCTAATATGTATGAATGGGCTGCGGCACCAGGGTGGAGGAGGGAATAATGCATGTAATATATAGTGTAAAAGCTGTAACATAACCCCTGAGCTTTAGCTACTAACAGAGGCAGCTAACTTACCCCACAGGGACTGCTGTTCTTCCCTTTGTAGTCATGTGCTATCTGCCAGTTTATTGGCTGGCTTTCTTCAAGCCTTTCCAACTATTAGGAATAAAAGCACATATCTACCATAATATCTGAGGTGTTCATAAAACAACACTTTCCACAGCAACTCAGTAGTGAACCAGATCAAGCAGAGAACCAGAGCTATCTTTGTAAAGGAGAAAAATACAACCATCATTTTAAGATTGTAGGTTAGGAGGGTAATTCCTCCCTTCCTTCTCCTGCTGTCAAAAATAAAATCTAGTTTGTTATAAAAGTCTCCTGTGTGTGAGTTTGCATGAATGGGCTCTGCAGGGACACATGGACATGGACGGAGAAAGAGTTACTGAAAACAGCCATTCGAAGGCAGGTGATGGAACTGAGAGGGAGCACTGAGGGTCTCCCAAGGGCTGAGGAAATCCCAATCTTTCTCCAAGCCCATGAGAATGGATAAACCTTTAACACCACGAGTCAGTCGAATTTGACAGTGATTGCCCATGGGCACCACCCTCAGCAGTGGGTGAGGTGTGTCAAAGGATGAGGCTGCCTCCCTGCAAAGGCTGCGATCAGGCATACACCTGCCCCGTGTGGCTGGGAGCCTCGGAGGGTGCGGAGCCAGGCTGACCCCGGAGCCCTCAGAGCAAGCGTGTGGCTGGGGCGGTCGGTGGATAATTGTAGTAGTCTGCCTCTACTAAGAGTAATGGCTTCCGTAATACAGAATATCAGATACTAGCAGGGGTCTGTGCCTCCCCTGATTCGGCAGCAGGTGAAAGGGAATGTTCAAAACTTCCAGCCTATTTTATACTAAAAAACATCCTTTTTTTTTCCTCAGAAAATTCCTTTTTTTTTTTTTTTCTCAGCCTTTCATTTTAAAGGCTGTCTTGACTACCATTTGGGGTTTTCAGTCATTTATAATTATTGTTATCTTTTTTTTGTTTACTTCACCGGGAAAACTGTAGATGCAGGGAAGAAATCGCATCTTGTCAAAGCATTAAGTGTTCTTGTTTTGTTTTTCAGAGATAAATAAAAAAATACTACTTCAATTTAAACAGAGCGTATATCTGAAAAGAACCAACACTTTCCAGTTAGCTCTCTTAGGAAATAACTGAGAGACTTCCTTGAGCATACTATGATAGGAACAAATTGGTACAGCTGTGCAACTGCCCACATGTTCTGGGTAGAAGAGGGCAGCAGATGGACTGTAAAAGCTGCTTCTTTCCTCAAGATTCACAGGCACTTTCTGCCTGGAAATAAGCTCAGGTTAGTCTATTAGGAAATGAATAAATAGTGAGATCACTTCAGAGGCTTTTTGTAAAATTGAGTCTTCAGCAATCCTAAATATAAATCCACATTCCTTGGTACCAATCTTGTCCTGCTCTATCTATGGTTAGAGTTTGTCTGTATATGGGAATTTAGCTACAAGATAAAATAGTCCTTTATATAAATATCTTATGAGTCAGTCCCAGCTGTAACTCCGAAGTGGTGAAGTCGTTAAGTAAATGCTGTTAAGGGAAATGTAAAATGAGCTATGATTTCTTCACAAGAAAATGCTTTCATGGCATTTAATAAAAGAAAAAAGGTTTTAAAAAATCAGCATTGAACCCCATGTCATGCTGTACAAATGACTATTTGAAAAGTAACAGGGTAAAATAAGATAAGAATCAACATATCTAGCATAGCTCTCTGATAGGTTTACATCAGTCACATTGGAATATCCTATGATGCTTCAGTAGATCAAATCTTACAATATTTTCCTTCAGTAGATCAAATCTTACAATATTTTCATTATAAGAGAAATGGATCTTCTGTGAATATGAGAAATTATGTACCCTGTGCATAATGTGTTTCTGCCTGTAGATAAATCTTTGTATTATTAGCTCATCAAACCTAGTCTGTTATTCTATTATTAAAACTGGTTAAATTATTAATATAATTTTTAATCCGTTGAATTAATGCCTATAATGGTGGCTTGTGGTAACTTTGATTTCTACTTCTTCTCACTATGAATATTAGAAAAATTATAGGTAAGACACACCATATTTCTAAGTTTCTTTTTTCATCTGTGGTATATTCTGGAAATATAAGTTATGCATTTTTCACTTTTTGTCACAAAACAGTTAATTCCTTTGTAGCTTCATCAAAACTGGACTGCCTGGGGAGCAAGCCAATTTCATCAGCAATTAAAAAGGTCATTCTTTTAGATTTTTAAATATACTCAGTAACATTTTTACAGGCCATATGTTAAAATAGAACCATGTTCTGATAAGTGATCATCATGTACACTGGCTTCATGGGATTCTAATTTTTATTGCTCTTTAATGGTTTTATTCCACATGTGTTGCTTTATAACCAAAGTGTGCTTGCCAGCTATGCAAATGTAAGTGTGGGAGCATATGCTATGTTTCTTAGGTATATAGAGACAACTTGGGAAACAGCCTCCATCAGCAACAAATTTTGTTTCGGTTTCATTGACTCGTTTAGATGTTCCTGGATGCCACTGAATTATCTTCTAAACTTCCACTAGCTTAAAACTGGTGAAAGAGCCTTGTTCCTTTGTGGTCACACCTGGCCTGCACTGCTAACAGCACCAGAGAGCTAACAAGCCCTCCCTTTTGATCTGATGGCTTTGTGTAAGGCCCATTACAGGATGAGGATGGTCACCTCACAAACAGGACATGGACAAGGCAGAGGTGTTTAACACGTTTGCCTCCATCTTCAGCATAGATCATGGACCAAGGGTGTCTCCAGCCCTGAGCTGGAGGACCATGACTGCAAGAATGATCAACTCCCAGGTGACCCTGAACGTGTGAGGGATCTGCTGCCCCAGAGAGATCCCTAAAAATTGATGAGGCCTGATGGGATGCATCCAAGAATCGTCAAAGAGCTGCTGATGCCACCACAAATCTCTCTCAATTTTTGAGCCGTCTTGGGAATCTGGAGATGTCCCAGCTGACTGGAAGCTGGCGAACATTATCTCGATTTTCAACAGGCAAGAAGGAAAATGCTGGAAATTACAGGCCTGTCAGCTTCACTTCAGTGCCTGGTAAAGTTACGGAGAAAATTGTTCTGGGAGACTTCATTGCAGTTTACAAGTTCGTCAAAAGGGGAAGAGGAGGCGAAGGTACTGGTCTCTTCTCTGTGGTGACCAGTGACCTGAGAAAATGGCCTGAACTTGTGTCAGGGAAAGTTTAGGTTGGATATTAGAAAAAGGTTCTTTATCCAGATAGTGGTTTGGCACTGGAACAGGCTCCCCAGGGAAGTGGTTACAGCACCAAGCCCGACAGAGTTCAAGAAGCGTTTGGACAATGCTCTCAGGCACACGATGTGACTGGGATGGTGCTGTGCAGGGCCAGGAGTTGAACTTGATGATCCTTGTGGCTGCCTTCCAACTCAGCTTTTTCTGTGATTCTGTGAACTGTCTTGGTTTTGGTGGTTAAAGCACAACAGTAACTAAATTCACATTTAGAACAGATCTGTGGCTGATGGCGCTCCTGGTGTTGGTATGCTGGAAGCAGATTAAGCTCACATTTTCAAGTCAGGAGGCAATGTACAAAGAAAAGGTGTGTCTATTTTCCAGGATACAAAATGAGCAACAGATCAAATACAGAACAATGTTCCCATCTTTAGAAATGTAAACTGGACAGAAAGTCATGCAGAAAAGAGAAATGGCTGCAAAAACCAAGACTCCAGACCAGAGGGAAAGGCAACAGAAACAACAAAGAAGAGGTGTGAGCATAGGCAAAGCCCACGAAAACTGGCCTCTTTCTCAGGAGGGTAAGTGGGAAGCTGAGTGTTGTATGAAGGTCAGCACTGTGACTTACTCAGACTGACCTGCTTGGTGGCTTAATTGCACCTATATATGCAAATGACATCAGCTCTCTCAGGAGAGGGGTGAGGACCAGTGGTGTAGCCTGCTTGGGCTAGCTGGCCACCATCAGGCAACAAGGAACAGAGAAACACTGTGAAGCAGTGGGAATTAGGAAATGTGGCTAACTGAATCATGATTTGCACCACTTCAGGGCCATTTTCCAAAGCCTTTACTTTTTATGGCTATGACACAAAATCCTTTACATGGAAGATGTAATAATATCAGGAAATTATGCCAAAAGGATATTTAGCTTTTTTTGATGAGGTTTACATCTGGAGACAAGCACTGCTGCCACAGTTGGCACTGTCCAGCTTTCTGCAGAGCGTTGCCCATGCTCTTTGAAACACCACTTTCAGAAAATACGGTCTGTGCTACCAGAAGTGTTCAGTTGGAGAGAAATTATTTCCAATTTGTTTCTTTGCATATGAAATGAGTGCCAGTTTGGTCAGTGTCATGCCCTAGTTTAAGGAAAGAGAAATGAGAATTCGATAGTCATGTTTCCTCCAGGATGAAAACCTAGACCTTCTAAATATGGCTGCTTAAATTTAAAGCATCTGAGCTTTAAGTTGCAGAGCTTAGCAAGATGATCGTAGGAAAATATTATTCACTAAGATTAGTTAATCTTTAAATGTTTTCTGAGTGTTCAGAAAATGTGTAGGTCCATGCAGCAGCTAGTGAGTAGTACTATTTCTCTCATCTGAATCCCTGCAGGTGCGAGGGAAAAGACTGTTTATCTAAGAAGCTGCTCCCTGTCTCAGAAGTGCACGGTCAGACTTTGTGAGGCTCTGAGAAAGAAACAGGAACAGACAGTACCACATTGGAGACATCACTATTCCAATGGATGTGAGGAGAGGCTTTCCATTTCTACCTACCTAAAGGACATAAGGGGAACACACAGAATAACTGCCAAGCTGCCATGGAAAATTAAATACTTGATCTGGTGCGCTAGGTTCTGAATGATGTAGGTCTGGGAATAAGATGTTTAGTGCATTCTTGGGATAGCTCTGGTTAAAAAATTAAACACCTCTAAAAATTAACTTAGATTTTGTAAAGAACAAGGTAATTGAAGCAGATCTTTTCATGGGATCCAAATAATTATCACATTGAGCAAAAACATGCCTGAGGTTGAGCTATTGAGTGCAGGGTTGTGAGGTGAGAGTCAAGATGGGAATGCTGTATGCCCAAGTGCATTTTTGGTCACGTGTTTTTCCTATATTGCTTCATTCAGTCATTCAGCTTGAAGTTAAGGAAGAGGAGAAAGATCAAACAGTTGGGTGCATAAACGAGCCCTGAGATTTTGGTCCTACTTGCAGGCATCCTGAGACGAATCTTTGCAAACTGCTTGCATCTGTGTACGGGGAAGAAATGGTCTCACAGCAGCAGACAATGGAGAAGTAATAAAAAAATTAAATTAGATAAAATTAGTTTAAATAATGAGAAAGAATATAGAGGAAATGATCTCAGAGGCAGGTGCCCTTTTGAGAAAGTAGCTTTATTAGATTTTGATTTAATTTATTAAAGCTAGGCTGATGGTGTCCTTTTTTAATGCTGTGTGGAACGTTATCTTTTACTCCTGTTGATGGACAATGACAAAAAGCAGTGCATTTAGAATTGAGTGTGGCTAGAGGGAGGAACTGAAAGTTTTGTTCTGTTTTTCATCTTCTCTCCATATTTTAGCTCTATTTGTCAGTTGATGCCTGATAAATAGGCTTACTGCAGAAAAGCAATGAAGTCTTACAATTTTATGGTACCTTGTGGCAGCTAACTTGGAAATAACCTCAATAACACAATGGGACTTAGATTTGCTGCCTAAATAGTGAAAAAAATAAGAAATTATAATTTTAGTATACATTTTAGTTAAAGATTTTGAGGTCTAACATATTTTCAGTTGTCTAATGTGTTTTAACTTAGTGTCTCTTTCAAATGAAATCCAAAGAGATATTATGGGCTCTTTCTATGCTTAGATCAAGGATGACCTAAACATTCTTTTTATCAAACCGTATTTCTTGTTCTTTCTTCCTTACAAAGCATGTTTTAAGAAGGAAGAAAGGGGGCCCGTTTGTGAACGATGCAAAGAGAGGCGAGTATAAACCAGAGTAGGAAACTATTGAATCAACCTGTGCTGACTATTTACTTTCCTCTGTGTCATTCCAACACCTTCCAG
This sequence comes from Callaeas wilsoni, assembly GCA_013398955.1. NCBI lineage: Eukaryota > Metazoa > Chordata > Aves > Passeriformes > Callaeidae > Callaeas > Callaeas wilsoni. The sequence goes on along the minus strand of VWPU01017865.1, from coordinate 9,745 downwards.
GGATAGTTAGATCCTAGATGTCTAGAGGCTGTTACTTCCTATGGTCTTATTCTCAGAAGATGCTTCCCCAGCCTCTACCCCTGCTGACTGGAAAGTTTGGAAAATGTTCTTTCCTGCCCAGATTCAGACAATCCTGAGCTGGTATTCAGAATGCACTAGGAATCTATTAAAAAAAAAAAAAAAAAAAGGGGACCCTAGGTTATTTATTAAACAGCACAACTATTTACTGCTTTGCCTAGTTTTCCACAGCAGTATTTTCATCCTTGCCATCTGTCACTTAAACTGGGTTCTTTCTAGAACTCCATTGAAACCTAATACATGTTGAGGTGGGATTAATAAATATAATCAGTAATCTATTCACTCTTAAATGACTGCTACTAGCCTTATCTTGCCACCATTCAATGTGAAAATGAGCCTTAGTTGAAGAACTAATAGCAGAATTTTTGCAGCTGCTGCAACATCCGAACATATATTAATATTGGTTAAGCTGATTTCTGGGTTTCTTGATTTTCTGGTCTAGATGTGACTTCAGATGGGTAAATAGGGTTATGTAAATGGCTTTAATTCTGTTTTTTAATGCTATGTTGCTTTATCTTTTAAATGAAAGTTGATGAACCGGTGCCCCTGAGCAGTACATTTTTTTCCTTTAAAAAATGGTACCAGAATGGCTCAGATGTCTCTAAGGAGGATGATAAGACCATTAATGTAAGCCATCTTCTGCTCTTAACTTGTATCCCTAATAAAGAATAACAACTCCCGTGATTCGACAGTGATTCCAGATTATCAAGGATGCATATGGGAAACAAACGGGGGCTTTGTTTTCCAACAGCACTCACATTTTAACACACCTCATTTTGAGGTACCTTGTTCTTCTGTGTTCCGTGACACAAGGCACAGAGTAGTCATTTAGCGTAACATAAATGCAAGATCTAAGAGGTGAGGTAGATATACTGTCAGTCTCTCTTGTAATTTATTATTTACAAAATGTTCTCATTCATTTGCAGTACAAAAGTACATCACTATGTGTTTTAATTTATTAAAGAGTAGACTGTTACCTCTAAGGCCCATGCTCCAAGTACAAAGTAAAGCTTTTAAGTGAAATATTTTTGGTGATTTCTGTGCAAACTCTGTGCAGTAGAAGCGGCTACTCAAACAAATAGTATTAATGCGGCTGAAAAGCTGGTGAGTTGCCCAGAACAGACCTGAAACTAGTAATTTGGCTGGGAAAAAAATATGAAAAAGGTGTAAACAACTCAAAGTAAATATTTTTCCTTTGGGAAAAAAAATTTTAAAAATTCTTTAGAAAGATGTTCTAGATTAGCAGCTTGTTCAGCACAAACATCTACTAAATATTGATATGAAGAGAAAGACAGGAAGAAAGAAGTTATATGTGTTTTATTTGGCACCTTCCATTCTAAGATAAGATTTGGTTTATTTTGCCTTCATCATTTTTATTGGAGTTGCTTTTTTTTTGTTTTTGGAATAGCAAAATTAAATCCATTCTAGATCCTTTTCTTTTTCCATAAAATATATATTGCAAAAAAAAAGGACTCGAGACATAATTCTCATTTATAGATAGCCTTGCTACTTTATTCTTGCAGAATAGAAAATGTTAGAGTGAATTCCTTCCAGATTAAAACCTTTCATACACTAGAGAGACAAGTGAGAATGACTGAATGTAAATCAAGATAGCAAATGCCTTTGGAAAAACCTTCCTTTCCATTGCTCTGTGGTCACCAGTTTGCACCAGTTGTACAGCCACTTATACCTAAGCAGAATAAATGTAACATAATGACGAATCAGAGGTCTGGACTTACCCAACTATTTATAACTCTCTCTGTATGTGATAGCACAAGGAGAAAAGCAAGGGGAGACTTGACTTCTGCGTGGTGCAAATCTCTACCTTCAATAAAAGCAGTATTGAGAAAAGATCTGGAAATGACAAGTGTCAAAGAGGGACCATCGCTGAAATCAATCAGCAGACTGTAATGCCAGAATCTGTAGGAGAAAAAAAAACTAACTAGAAAAAAAGCAAAAATGCTAACTGGAAGATGTTGACTGGAAGAACAAGGAATAATAATTGTAGGACTTGCTTTCTTTTCTCACTGAAGAAGCTGTGCTAACATTTTCAAGCTGGATATTTAAATCAACATTGCCACACTGCAATCTAAATAAATGTCCCAATTTTCAGATTTGATGTACTGTTGCAGCTTTTCTTGGCTCCAGAAAGTATGAATTCTCAGCACCTCAGAAGATCAAGCTGTTTATGTGGGAGGTGATCATAGTAGAAAGTGAAACTGATGTGGCTTAACTTGCACGTGCAGAAACCAGCATGTCCACACAGAGGGTGTTTTTCAGGAGTCGATGTCTGTCTACCTATTATTTTATTCATTTGATTGCCAGTATGATAATTTTTTAAATTAACCCAACTTGTTTTCATTCTCTGTTCATTGGCATATCACCTATATGTAATAAAGGACTGGACTCAATTTACAGATTAAGGCTTTTAAACATAATCTCTATTATGGAAAGCTAGTCAGCAGGGTCAGTGAAATCAATAGTGGTTTTGGCTGATGCAGGGCAAAGCAGACCTGGTGTCCGTTTTGAGGGAAGCAGAAAAATACTAAACTATGGTCTACTCTAAATTCATGATGCTCCATTCATTGTGCTGAGGAAATTTCACTGACTAACTTGGGAACAGAGGCAGCTATCTCACATATAGACGTATATAGATTACGTGCAAATACATGTAGACCTCTTACATTTAGGTATTTTAAAGTGGAAGCTGAAATCCACTCACTATCACTACCATCAGGCATAAAAGTTTTAAGTCAGTCTTGAATAGTCTCTTTATACAAGCATTGTAGAATAACTGCATTCCTAGATGTTAAAAAAAAAAAAAAAAGTCCTACTACAGCTGCCCCCAGCAATGATCATATGTTAATGTGCTCTCAAAACCAGAGCATATAGAAAAATTACACAGTAGAAAGCATGGCTTTGGAGCCAAAGAATGGATAGTTTCCCTGTTGTAGTCTTTACCAAGAAAAGATTTTTCTTTATTTATGCAGGAAGAAAATGCAAAAGTGGGTCAGCTGTGGGGACAGATTTCCAAATCTCAGTTGTGTCTCAGTGGCACAGCAAAATTGCCTGTCAAGGTACTCAAGCTAAATCTGAATTAGTTCTGTCTTGGGTAAGCCTTGGATCCTTTCATGGTCAGGGGAAAAAAAAAGGAGAATAATTATCTTTATTCCTCTTGATCACTTCAGCTCTGCAAGTGATTAGTGATAATAAAATCTGGCATGTAGAGAGTTCTCACTGAAAAAAATCCAAATGACGACTCTTGACACTGTCTCTGCCTACTAAGCTCTTTAATTCCTTTATCTGCTTTGTGGGTTTTTTTGGTCTTATTTACCTGGGCAGTTCAGAAATTTTTGTGTCATGACATCAGACATATAAATAACATAGAAGAAAGAAAAAGCTCCAGTCAATGCCTGGCCCGTGTGTGCTTTGCTATACTGGACTGTTGTTACAGATAATAGCAATGACAGGACATGGGGATTAGATTATCACTCTCTCTATCCTGAAGAGAGCCCCTTGCTTCCAGCTCTACAACTCTGGCCACTGGTTAATTTTGCAGGTGGGCTGGATTCAGTTCTCTGCATAATCAGTAGAAGATAAAGATACTCAGGTAGGATTTCCCCTCCTGTCTCTCCTGGCCAAGTCTCTAATTTTTCAGTGAGATTATTTTCTATGTCAGGCAACTATATAGGTAAGTTGATGTCTATCTCCAACTATTTCTTACTTATCTATTTGAAGGGTACTGTTTATCTTATGACAATTTGATATTGCTGGCTGAGTTTGATGCACTACATAATCAAGTCAAGCCTGGAAAGTAATTTATTCTAAGGAAAGATACATGTGCTTGATCTAGGTTTTGAATTGTTTGGATTCTATTCCTTTAGGAGACTCTGATTTTGTCTTGTGGATGATGATTATTGTTACAGAGAACATGTGTTGATAAGAAAACACTGCAGATTAAAACACTTCAGGAAAACAGTCCTCTGTGTCCAGCAGGTACAGGTTTGCAAATTCCCCTAGTCTGCTTTGATGGCAAACAGATTTCTTCTGTTCTTTGGTGACTCATTCCCATACCCAGAGTGCTGCATTTTCTGCACACTTCACCGTAATTTGTTTAAATAGCCTGGCAGCCCACCACACCACCTTTCATGCCCACCGCTTTAATTGGCGCAGCTGCTGCCTTAGGGTGCTCTTCTAAATGGTGCTGAGGCAAAGATAAACACTCTGCAAACATGTGTTCAGGCTTGTCACCACTATACTTCTCTCTGTCTCTACAGGAACCTAGTCTCTGCTTTCTGTGTCAATAACACTCTCATTCAGATTGACATATACTTTATGCTTCCTTGTTGGATCATGAAGTTCAAGGTATCATGGTACCTTTATGTTTTCATCAGTGTTTGCTGTTTGTCTGTTCTAAGGATCTTTCAGAGACTTTGTTGCTTCTACTGCTCAGGTCAGTGAAAAAATCACTGTAATATCTTCTCCTTTCCCAAACAGTTTGATTTCTTCACGTCTTTCAAATACAATAAACTGAGACACAAAAACTCTGCTGAAGCAGAATTATTTTCTTCCACTTAACCACTTAAAACATTTTGCTGTCCTTCACCACTTTTAATTTGGCCACAGAGCTGTAACACAAATGCTTTGCTCTTTAGGAACTATAAAAGTTTCACTAGTCAGTCTTCATAGCAATTACACATATCTGAAATTAAATCAAGCAACTACAGATACCAGACCACTGTACCACCCAAACAACTTAGACTAAGCTATTTTAAGTCTTTCCTCTGTCCTAAAACCTGCAATGTTTGCTTAGTTCTCAGATAATTGCTTCTTCAATGCCATTGTCCTTAAGTCCATGAGACATTTCTTGCAGTATATTTATCTTAACTGTACCTGCTTCCTCAATGTTTTTATATTTCTCAAATTATTATCCTCTGCCCAGTATTACATGCTCTTGCACTTTATGACATTTCTACTGTTGAAGGAAAAGAAGCTCAATCTGCCTTTGAAAGCAGTGCCTTGACCAGGTTTGTTTAAAAATTAATTCCTTCTGCTCTATTACCCATAGCTGTACTTTGTTTGAATGACCACAACGATCTCAGATTTCCTATAGTTTATGGTCTCTGCAAAGACAGATTTTTGTTTCCACAGAGCGAAACACTGAAGAATTAGCCTTTCAATTTAAACAGGGATGCTGCCCAGTCTCCTGCCATAACCAGAGGGCCTTACAGCTGCTTGTATGTCACGGAGTAGCCAGAGCTCTGCTCTCAAAGTTTCGGTCTGTTGAGGAGGCTCTGTGCTGAAGCCATCTGGAGTTGGTACCAGGGCAGCCCCCAGCAGCACAGCCAAGACATGTCTGCAGGCTGAAAAGCTCAATCTATAAATCCCTCACCACTCTCTAGTTTCGTAAAGGCAGTCACTGCCATGTGGGTGCTGTGGGTTAGGCAGAGGCAAGTATGGCTACCACAACCTGCTTGGGCAAGTCTGCTCCATGTCTGATGGAAGGAATTTTAATGGGCTTCCTGAAGACAAATTCTTCATGCAAACCTACATGGGTTCCTCCTGCATCATATGCTACCCGGTTTGCTGACTCTGCTCTCTGCCAGATCACCTGCATTTAGCCTCTCCCTTGGGGAAAGCAGGGGTGGCACACACCCAAGTGGACTGATATGTGTTTATGGCCACTGGACCTTACATCTGCTAGGGAATATGTTCACACAGTTAAGGCATGCAGGAGCATTTCCATTTCTTTGAACATTGCTCAACATTTTTACAGACTAATGAATGGATTACATTTTGTCTAATGTGGGACAATATCTGAGCTGTCTCAATCCGGCTGCTACTTCCAATTTAGGTCTTTTATTCTCCCCTGCAAAAACAGATTTAGTCCAGGCACAGTCTTTATGTATTACCAGACCCAGCATGCCAGAGTCGTGACCCTTGAATAAAGGTCCTTTTTCACATTGCTACATTAAAATCAACAAATTGCTCAGTAAAGCAATCTTGGCACCTCCTTGTAAAGCCTCTCATGGGGCTTCCAGTTCAAAACAGGGTAACAAGCCGGGGTTTCTGATCCGAATTTCTGACCATTTCACATATCACTAGATCCACATCATACTCATATCCCATCCATCGCCCAGTTAATGTCTCATAAAATCTTACTATTCTCTATGGAAACAGTAGGATTCCTCCCACAATTGCTCCTGCTGAACATCAGGACCTTAGGCCTCTACTGAGCAGGCAGCTCCAGGCTTTTTCTCCCATTCACTTAGTTCATTCTTTCTCACACAAGCAATGCTGTCATGAGATACCAGGTTGGTAGGACAGAGCCAGGAAATTGAGGACAGCACTCATGCTTATGAAAATATCCACTTGCTTTAGTAAACTGAAATAATCCCAGGCCCTCTGTGTATGTTTACCTTTACACAGGCTACTCAACCAGACATCACCTCTACAGGGCACCAATGCATCACCAGTTTAGGGCACTCGTCACTTGAGCTGCCACAAGAACTCCCTGCAGCTCTTTCATCACTTTCATCAGGAAATTCCTGATATTTGGTAACTTCTTTTTGTATATATGTAACAATGGATTTGGCCAACATTTGCTTGTAAGAATATTGTCTATTCCCCATTTTTTTCCTTCCTTTCTGAGGTAAGAAATGTCACCCTTCTGGTCCTACAGAAATTGGTACTGGGCTGAAACTGGCGGATCAGCATGTTCAAATTTGTAAGATGATCCAGTGTTCAAACTCATACTCTTCATTCACTCAGGACAAGTGCACCTGTACGCTGAATTAAGGGAGATTGACAATCCCTCCTTCTTCCCTTTTCCGCTAGGAACAAGGTGACATTTCCAAAAAGGCTCAATACATTTATCTCCCTTGCTCTTGGTATTTGGGAACTTCTTTCTGATGTTCTCTCTGTGGAATAGTCAAAAATTACCCTACTACATACTCTACTATGAAGTATGATGAAGGGTTTATCCTCCCTTTCTCCTCCAGACACTGCCCCTGGCATAGAAGAGGACGAGATGAAGGTGTTCAGAACTAGCTGTCTCCAAGGATAGCAAGAGTCTACAGGTATAAACATGAAGTTTGGAGTAGAGCTTGTAGGCAAGATGCCTCAACTGAACTGTGTGTGTGTCTGTGTATGAGCTGAGTATCTAAGCCCCTGTGCAATCAATAAGGATTTAGAAGCTCCATACAACAGCTTACCCATAGGTAGCAATCACTATCCTTTTGAGATTTTCTAGGATGCGCTTGTGGTCTCCACCTGCAACTCCATAAGGGCCTTGGTCTCCCATAGATCCAGAATCATATCTTCCATGCCTGATGTTGCAAGATATCCTAGGACATCTCAGATGGCTCTAGATATGTAAGTTCTTTTGGTTTGCTGTTTTTTGTGGGTTTTTGTTTGTTTTTTTTCACATTAGGTCAACTCTTCTTTCAAAACATTAATCTTTCCATGACTTTGACTTTGCATAAAGAGGAATCTTGAATAAATTCTTGCTCTTGCTCAGATATTTCTTTGTAGGCCTGCCATGCTTTAGGAACCTTTTCAAGAGCATTAAGTTATCAGATAGGCAAGGTGCGTATTTGTTGTCTCTATCGAGATACGAAATTTCTGCTTCTCTTATAATTCTGGTAAACCTTAAATCATATTACTACCATTGGAACCAGCCCCTTTGGGTTCTGTAGCCACAATTCCTGACAACTGAACGATGATGAGATGCTAGAGAGAAGTTTTACTTTAATTTCGAAAGTAGGGAGTTACATGCTAGCTTGAGGGACGTATATACCAATTACTTGGGTGGGAAGCTGGTAAATGACTTTTTGTTTTCTACAGATCACAGACTGTGCCCAGCTACATATTGTTGGCTCTTGCGATCAAGAGAAGATAGACATAGACCTCAGATATTTTGGGAATACTCTAGATCAGTTTTATGTTTGTGGAGAGTTGTGACATATGAGCTACCATAAATAGCTCTAGGGCTGTTGTGAACTCCCAGCCAGCTGGCTGCAAGGTGGCCGAGCCAGCTCATCTTCCCGGCAGCCTGCAGAACATCCGCACGCCAGGCAGGACAGTGCACTAGCTCAACAGGCAGCACAGCCAAGGTGATGGAACAAGGGAAAAAACACTTCTTATCAACAAGCGGTTGCTCTGTGACCTTTGCCTCACTCTAACTTTTCTTACATTTAATCTATCAAGTTTGCTTATTTTTATTTTTACAAACTCAAATGCTCAGAGGTAGGAACTCTCCAAAGTTCTGCAAACTCCATGGGCTGCTTCTCACAACGTAGCACTTCATTCCGGTGTGTAGTTCTTCATCTTTGTAAAACAGGGTAATGATACTTAAATATAATGTAGATGAGGTTCTAGTAATCAAGCAGCTCATCTATATGTATAAATCCAGGATCTTACTGAAATTAAAACTACTGGAAAATTTCTGTTTCCTGGTGGGTTTTTTTGGTGTGCTGACCAAATGTTTACTGTAAGCATTTCTCAGTGTCGGTAAGCAAGGCAGAAAAAGCACACACACAAACCTCTGCATTTTTCATATTTTAGTCTTAGACTTCCTTGAGCAATGACAGCTTCCATGGATTCAGGAGAAAACACCAACATCTGACCATGTCTAAAGGAATGTGAATATTATTAGAGATTCCATACATGAAAACGGTGTCCTGATACTTCCAGTTTGTACTCTGATACTGGAAAAAGTGAATAGCCAAAGAGCAAACCTTTGTTCAAAGAGGTAAAGATGATCATTAAGGCAGATGTAGATTACTTTGGCAATGAAGGAGAGGGAGAGGGAGGCAGGGAGAGGGAGAGGGAGCTGTTCACTGTCCTGTGTTCTCCCACCTGTTTTCTTCTACCACCCTCTTCACAGCAGCTCCTTTTTACTACTACCCCATAGTATTTTCCCTCATTTGTTCGTGTTCTCTGTCCTATCTTCCTATATCTTCCAGTATCCAAACAGTCCACAGAGCTTCTAAAGGGGAGAGAGAGAACATGGGCATCAGCTTCCGGCTCTTCCAGTGCCACCGCCACGCGTGGGTGCAACCGCCCTGGGCTCGGCTGGTGCAGCCCTTCGGCAGAGCCAGGGAGGACTGGCGAAAGGGCAGCGCTCCCTGGGCGGGCCGATGGAGAACACTGACTGGAGCTGCTCAGGAGCCGGTCCGTCTGCCCATGGCCGTATTGTCAACTCGGCAGGTGCTTTGTGGAGCCGTGTTGGCACTGCCTCTCTGCGGATTTGTGGTACTTGGGAACCCCAGTCCCGGCCCAGCACTCCACCGTTCATGGCATCATCACACCACGAGACATGCGGTGCGGTGCTTGCCTCTGCTGGGGCAACCCCCAAACCTCACCAAGACACTCTTTAGGTCTGATGCCAGCAGGTTGCAGAAAGAAACACTCCTCTCGGGCTGATTTATTCAGTTCGCGACTGCGTTGGTCATTCGTGACCGTTGAGACCATGGCATGGCCGAGACGGGCAAGAGCCACACTTGGGAGAGGGGCAGATGCCAGGGGCCAGGGCACTTCGGGTGAGGGGAGCAGGGGTGCGCGCTCAGCGGCCAGCCCCGGGGCAGCCCGCCCGTCCTGCCCGCGGGCGGTGCCGGGCCGGGCCGGGCCGCACGTGGCTACGTGACGGCGATCGGGGCCGGCGGGG